>KK115258.1:122135-142546 GCA_000611955.2 Stegodyphus mimosarum | reverse complement strand
TCCATTAGTAAATAAATTATATATATATATAATAATTTATACTTGATTTTAAGTATATATGTATATAATCAAAAATTTAAACTAATAATTTAGTAGAACTAGATTAAACGAACCAGGAAGGTGATAAAATTGTATAAGGAAGTCTATTGTATTTTAAAATAATCAATCGAATTTAAGGATGACCTCTTGCTATTTTAGAAAATTTTTTTATTATGTCTATATACGAATCATATTGAATTTTATATCAAATTATTAATTAATCATATGTTCATGTTCCAGACCGATATCTGGAGCGGTAATAATCCAAAACATCAAAATCTGAATAATCCATGAGAATTGTATCACGTTCCGTTCACGAAATGTGTCACGTATATATTGTTGCGTGCGTACGGGTTCGTTATAAATTGATTGCACAAGTTGTTAAAAAGTTAACAAAAATTTATTCTTTCCTTTAAGAAATAAATCAAAATGCTGAAATATTTCTTCAGAGATATTCGTACAAATATCACAATATCTCAAACTTTAAGCAAAACTCAATTCGAAAGCAGGGAATTAATTCTATCTCACAGCGAAATCGCTACAATCAATGACAGCATTAAGTAAACAAATAGTTCGCTTAAAACAGCTAAAACTACAACTGAAATGAGATGTTTTAATTCAGCTTTTATAAGCTTTTTAATTATTTACTAGAATATTCTGGTAAATTTTCCATTTTTTTCGATACTTGTCAATGGCGACAGTAATTACGAGATATTTATTTATTAAATATTAAAGGCTTGTATTTCACTTTTCCGACGTAGCTTTCTCTTCACAAATCGACTGCATTGCATGGGTAAGTAAAGCAATTTTAATTACAATTCTAAATAAATAGCCAACTAATCGGTATTACTGCCCCCTTCCCAAGGACTGCACGTCCCGCGCAGTACAATTCCTGGACAGGAAGCCAAACTTACAACTGAGGCATCAATACAATAATACACATTACATTACAATAACAAAATAAACAATAATTGCATTAAATAACGTGCAGCAAATGAAATACTATCAAATACTAAATACAAATGCTATTAAATACAAATACTATGCTAAATAAAAATTCTATGAAATACAAATACAAAAAGGACCATGGTCTTATATTATTTACATTGCTATTTACAATTATATACACTACGTACTATGGCCATAGTAAGGAGCTAACCTGTCGTCATGGACGACTTTAGGCTTAGAGTTCGATGACTTGCGGAACCGAACCACGACGTCGTTCAGCCTGTTTAGGACAGTGTACGGACCATCCCAAGGTAACTGTAGTTTCGGAGAAAGCCTATTCCGTCGAGTCGGATTCCACTACCACACCTTGTCTCCTTCGTTGAAATGATGCCCAGTAGCGCTGGTGCCTTAGCGGGTATTCATCTTCTCCGTCGCCAAGTGGACTCGCTTTTGTACAGAACGGTGCATCACTTCAAACCGGCCCTGGACATCTTGGGTGTATTCCTCCGGCGATGAAGGCGCACCTGCAGGGCGGCGAAACAAGTGATCCCAAGGCCGTCGAAGATTACGACCGATGAACATCTGGGATGGAGGACTGCTGCCAGCCTTGAGTTTCTTTTCGATCCTAGTATGACTTTGGAAGCTTTCCGACCAAGGCGTTTCAGACGAGACGTCGGCGTTTCTAGCTGAGGATCCCTTCTGTTGATCAATGGTCATGTTCTCAGATGCTAAAAGCAGTTTGTTGTTTTTGAATTCTAAGGAAAAAATGTATTTCCTTAAAAAGTCCAATCCTAGTATGCAAGGATCTGTAATATCCGCCACGTATGCTGTGTGATAGTAGGTGGCACTTCCAAAGGTGATGTTTAACTTTCCTTCTATGTCGATAGGACAGAATGGCGTCCAAACAGTTTACCCTTAAATGATTGAGCTAAATCTCTTCGAGTGATGTTAACATTAACTCCTGCATCAATGATCAAATTGCAATGAATTCCATCGATATGCCCATTGATGGATAATCCAATACTGTTGCCACACACTGCAGAAATCTTCAGTGCTTTTAAACGGGGTTGTTCATTATCTCTTAAACCCTACTCCGCGATATGACCATTAATTTGCTTCCTGCGTCGTTGCTGGAAAGTTGTCTTATTTTCCGTACTTCGGGGTGTTCCCCAGTTCCTTCGTACGTGGACGTCCGCTCCGCGATTCCAGCACTTCCGTTTCTTGTCACTCGTTTTCCATCTCATGGCATTTAATTATCTGTTTATATCGTCAATCTTATTTTCCGAGCTCTAAGATGTTCGGAAGTTCTTTCGCATGTGCCCTAAAGTACCGCAACCCGGCACTTTACTGTCGATTTCTTATCACTAATATGTACTCTCAAGGTAGTGACTTGTCTGGATAAATCATCTAAACGAGCCATCAAGTGACCCACTGCCTCGAATTTCATTGAGGACACCAGAGCAATTTTTAAGTCTTTCACATCAGCCATTCGCAATGCTTTCTGTATTTCAGATTCCCGGATGCCGTCGATGAAGTACTGCAGGGACAGGATTTCCCTTGTTTCTCTCGGGCACTCCGTAAAGCCGAGATGGGGCAGCATTTCAACATCTGTGGCGAGCTGTTGGAGTGTTTCGGTGGGCTTTTTTTGACGGGATTTTAATTGAAGCCTACTGTAGTCTTTCGAACATTTCTCCCCAAAGCCCAACTCCAATGTCCCAGATAGAGCTCCAGTTCTATCCGGGACTAGTTTGTTGTTTTCGGGAAGAGTCTGCAGGATATCTGCTATATCTGCTCCCCGAGAAGGGCGAGATGACAGGCCTTAGCTTGGGAATCCCATCCATTTGCTTCCGCAAACTAAAGAAAATTGAGTCTTGTATGCTTGCCAGGATGTCTTTTCATCACATGTCGATAGCTTGAGAGAGGAACGGGCAGGCACGGATAAAAATTTAATTCTATGAAATTGCTCCCTGCCGTCGCTACGAATTTCTTCAATGTATCAACTTCTTTGGCGACTGCAGAAATCCTGTCATCAATTTTTTGTGCGGTTCTTCGCTCCAAAGCACAAACTCTCTTTTCTATTTGTACTTTCACAGAAGAACCTCTGTCTTGAATTTCTCCAACTTTATTTTCGACAACGTCTATTCTGCCTTCTATAGACTCAAATTTGTTTTCTGCATACAAGTAATATCTTCTTTAAGAACTTTAATTAATTCTTTGACTGATTTTTGACCAGCTCTCATTTCTTGCTTATCGGATTGCATCTGTTCTGTAACTGATTCTTTCATCTCGTCTTTAAATACAGGAAAGGCTGCCATACCTTACCTTAATTGTTCTTCCATCGCTCGTGTAATTGGCATTCAAAATTCCAATTCATGACACCAAAAATTGTTGCGTGCGTACGGTTTCGTTATGTATTGAATGCACAAATCATTAGAAAGTTAACAAAAAGGCAGTCTTTTCACAAGAAATAAATCAAAATGTTGAAATATTTCTTTAGTATTATTCGTACAATATCACAATATCTCAAACGTTAAGCAAAACTCATTTCAAAAACAGAGAAACTAATTCTATCTCACAGCGAAATCGCTACAATCAATAATAGCATTAAGTAAACAAACAGTTCGCTTAAAACTGCTACAAGTACTACTGAGCTGAGGTGCTTTCATTCAGCTTTTATAAGCTTTTTAATTATTTACTAGAATATTCTGGCAAATCCTCGATTTTTCTCCATACTTGTGTATGGCACCAGCACATTACGAGATATTTATTTATTAAAGATTAAGTGCGTGCGCTCTTGTATTTTTGCTTTTCCGACGTAGCTTTCTCTTCAAAAATCGTATGTGTTGCATGGGAAAATAAAGCAATTTTAATTACAATTCTGAATAAATATCCAAATAAATATGAAATTCGTAACAGTATATATATGTGTGTATCTTTTTAATATTCTTCAAGGGCAAGATTACAAGTAACTTACAGACGAATTAGCAAAATTTAATTTTAGAAACACAAATAAAATAACGCAAAAACATAGACAAGTATTAATGTAATACATGTACTTTTTAGATCAAATGTTATACGATATGTATCGTTCTCGTAAAGAAAGTGATGTTATAAGCTCAAGTTTACCTCTTGTAATGTGATATCATCTTCGGTAACGTTTCTACATTGGAAAATCTGTATTCATTGTGTGTCCTGCACTGAACAAGGCATTACGGCTGCAGTTAATTTAAGGAATATAATTTACCAGCAATTTAGTTCTTCATACAGAGCTACGTAATTGTTTGATACATAAATCAGCTAATTGGTTAGTAACTGAGAAAGAATGCTAAATGAGTTTACTTAAAAACGTTCGTATTGGGGCGTAAAAATATTGCTTATTAAAGAGTAAAAATATTTTTTTCGAATTATAGTATTTGAATCAACTGCAATAATAGTATATCCAGTTTATATACCTGCTTAGAATTTATGCGTAGCCCCAGTGGCTCTCAGCCTTCAGGGCAATTTAAAATTCAATTTAAATCCCAAACTACAACTTTAGGCTCATTTTATATACGTTTTTCAATTATGTGTTGCAATAATCAAGTCAAATATTATAAGAAGAAAAGAATATGATTAAAAAAGAAGTAATATAAAAAAAATTCAAGTCAATTCTTACTTCTGGGAATTTTCGCTACATAATGGGACATTATATAAAATTCATCCAAGTCTATAAAATTACAATGCTTTAAATCCATACATTTTAAAAATCTTTAGAACTCTGTCTTACTGTTGCCAGTTATTTTTGTAAAATATTACAATCCCATTTATCACAGTCATGTACTATTATTTATAAGTTGTTATAAAATTAATTTTTACAGGACGTAAGAATCTTAATGATCGGTCATTATTTATATATCTTAATATGTGAAATAATATGTGAAATCTTAATACGTGAAATTTTAAATATGTGAAATATGTGAAATCTGAATACGAGAAATTTTAAATATGTGAAATTTCAAATTTTAATTGTCTCTAATATGTGAAAAAAATTAATTTCAAGTGTCATCCACTACAAGTTTTAAAAAGTATTTGAACTTGAGTAGATGAATAAAATGTATTGTTACGGATTTCATATTTATTTGGCTATTTATTTAGAATTGTATGTAAAATTGCTTTATTTTCCCTTGCAACCCATACGATTTTTGAAGAGAAAGCTAGTTCGGAAAAGTAAAAATAAAAGAGCGCGTGAATTTAATATTTAATAAATAAATATCTCGTAATTACTGTTGCCATCCACAAGTATCGAGAAAAATCGAAGTTTTACGAGAATGCTCTAGTAAATAATTTAGAAAGCTTATAAAAGCCGACATGAAACACCTCAGTTCAGTTGTAGTTGTAGCTGTTTTAAGTGAACTGTTTGTTTACTAAATGTTGTTGTTGAATCTAGCGGTTTTCGCTATGAGATAGAATTAGTTCCTCTGTTTTTGAATTGAGTTTTCCTTAGTGTTTGTGATACTGTAATATTATCCGAATACCTCTAAAGAAATATTTCAGAATTTTGATTTATTTCTCGTGGAAAGAATACATTTTTGTTAACCTTTTAACGAGTTGTGCATTCATTCAATAACGAACCCGTACGCGCGTAACAATTTTTGGTGTCATGAATTGGAATTTGGAATGCCAATTACATGAGAGATGGAAGATCAATTAAGGCAATTTCTGGCAGCCTTTGCTGCATTTCAAGAAGAAATTTAAGCTGACCAAGATTCCGTTAAAGATAAGATGAAGCTGGTCACGTTTCCGTTAAATAAGCGATGCTAGCCGTTAAAGCAGGTCAAGAAGAAATGAAAAAGGAAATTACTTGCATAATAGAAAATAGATTTGAGGCTATGGAAGGCAGAATAGACGCGGTTGAAAATAAAGTCTCTTCTGTCAAGGAACAAATAGAAGAGACAGTTTCTGCCGTGGAATAACAACTCAATTACAGAGTTTCTGCTGTGAAAGAGCAAATAGGAGAGAGAGTTTCTGCAGTGGAACAACAAATTGATGTCAAATCTTCTGCAGTTGCCATAGAAGTTAATAACTTAAAGAAATTCGTTGCGACGGCAAGGAACAATATCGATGGATTTAAATTTTTAGGCATGTTTGATCGCCCTTTTCTGAAGCTATTGACATACGATGAAAAGACCTCCTGGCAAGTATATAAGACTAAATTATCTATAGTTGCGGAAGGAAATGGATGGGATTCCCAAGCTCAGGCCTGTCATCTCGCAGCTTCTCTAAGAGCAGATGCAACAGGTGTCCTGCAGACTCTTCCCGAAAACCAGAGAGTAGACTTCGAAGCTCTATCCGGCGCATTGGAGCTGCGCTTCGAGGAGAAATGTTTGGAAGACAACAGTAGGCTTCAAATAAAATCCCGTCGACAGAAGCTCCCCGAAACACTCCAAGAGCTCGCCACGGATGTTGAAAGGCTGTCCCATCTCGCCTTTACGGAGTGCCCGAGAGAAACAAGGGAAATCCTGTCCCTGCAATACTTCATCGACGGCATCCGCCAACCTTAAATATAAAAAGCTCTGAGAATAGCAGATGTGAAGGATATAAAAAGTGCTCTAGTGTACGCCATGAAATTCGAGGCAGCTAAGCAAACAACTCGTAGAGATCACCACCTCACCTCGAAACGCCGACGCGTTGTCTGAAAAACCTGGCTTAGAAAGCTGCCAAAATCAACCTAGGGTCGAAGAGAAAACCGAAACTAAGGGCCATTCTCCATCTCAGATGCTCATCGGTCGTGATCTTCCTCTGCCTTGTGATTCCTTCTTTGGCCACCCTGCAGCTGCGCCTCCATCGCCTCAGAAATACATCCAAGGCGAGAAGGCCCCGTTTGAAGTGATGCACTGTTCTGCACGAGAGCGAGTCAACATGGCAATGCGAGCAACAAGGCAAAGACCCGATACCACACAAGAACTACAGAACATCGTTCAAACGAAGGCGACAACGTGTTGTTGTGGAATCCGACTAGACGGAATAGACTCTGTTCGAAACTTCAGTCACCCTGAGATGGTCCGTACAGAGTCTCAAACAGGCTGAACGACGTCGTTGTGCGGATCCGTAAGTCATCGAACTCTAAACCTTAAGTCATTCATTACGACAGGTTAGTTCATTACTATGGCTGTAGTACGTAGTGTATATAATTTTAAATAGTTATGTAAATAGTACAAGACCATGGTCCTTTTTGTATTTAGTGTTTAATAGTTATTAGGAGATAATATTTTTATGCATATTTATTTCCTAACATAAATATAACGTACAGTACAAGCAAGAACATTTATGAATACAAAAAACGTAAGTGATGCCATTCACAAAAAGGGTAATGTTAATTTTAATAGTTCGATGGCTTTGCCGCAACATCCTCCCCACCCTGGTCTACCTCCAGGGGGATGACCAGCTGCACCGGTCGGGTAATGGTATGTCCATTGATGCGTAGAACACAAGTACGGACTTTTTTGTCGCGGCCAAGGATTAGCTCCTCGACACGTGCCTTTTTCCAAGTGTGGCGAGGTCTAACATCTTCTTGTAGTAGGACAATGTCCCCTTTACGGATTTTATTTGTTTCAGATGGATTCCGCACTTGATGAAATGTACGCAAGTCCATCAGATATTCCTTTTGCCATCTTTTCCAAAAGGAGTCCATCAAATGTTGACGATTCTTCCACATACGATTTAAATTTGTTTCAGGATTTGTGGGGCTGGAAGGAATAGTAGTTAATTTCTTTCCTATGAGGAAGTGCGAGGGTGTTAAAGCTTCCTCAGAGTCATCTTTTATTCCATATTCATGGACAATCGGTCTACTGTTAAGAGCGGCTTCAATATCACATAATACAGTGATCAAACCAGCGTCATCCAAAAGAGCCTTACCTAATGTTTTCCGAAGGCATTGCTTAATTGAGCCTATCATTCTTTCCCACCATCCTCCCCACCAAGCCGCTCGTGGGGCGATGAATTTCCATTTGATGTTGTGGTGGGCATAGAATTGTTGTACCTTGGCAGAAGATATAGTATCCCAGAATAATTTCAGCTCTTTGTCCGCAGCACAGAAAGTTGTGGCATTATCAGTATACACCGTATGAGGAAGTGAACGTCTAGAGACAAAACGTTGTAATGCAAGTAGGAAGACGTCAGTACGCAGATCGGAAACTAATTCTAAGTGGATAGCTCGGGTTGTAGCACATGTAAAGATGACAATGTAAGCTTTTGTAACGAAGTTGTTATTTTTTACGTAGAGTGGTCCAGTAAAATCCATTCCGGTAGTTTCGAAAGGAGATGACTTTTGAATTCGCTCAGCTGGTAATGGAGCTTCTATCTGTTCACTTCTCTTTTGTTTCAGTACTTTACATGGAAGGCAAGTCTTTAACACCTTTTTAATGGCGTGCCTTGCTCTTAATATCCAATATTCTGAACGAAGCTGAGAAAGTACAATCCGAACACCGAGATGATGCATTCGTAAATGTGTTTGGCGTATCAGTAGGGTTGTAAAATGATGAGAACCTTCCAATAATATGGGATGTTTTTCAGCATGAGATAAATCAGAAAATTGTAGTCGACCACCAAGAAGTATAACATTGTTCTTGAAAAAGGGGTTAAATTTTTTTATCCTTGATTTCTTAGGGAGTGATTTTCCTGTCAACAGAGCTTCATATTCTGAAGGAAAGGATTCTTTTTGAACGGTCTGTATCCAATAAATACGAGCTTGATTTAATTCTGTGGCAAGTAACTCACCCACTAACTTTTCTTGTTTCCTACAGTTGTGAATAAAGCGAAAAATCCAGGATGTTACACGTAGCAATTTAAAGTAAGAACTGTAGTTTGTAGCATTTATGATTGGTTGAGTAGATACGATGTGAAGGGTCTGAACTTTTTCTTTCTTTCTTTCTAAGTTATGACTGTAATCTGTAGAGATAGTATCAGAATGAGGCCAATATTCTGGAGATTTGACTAACCATGGAGGGCCGTTCCACCAAATTTTTAGGTTTTTTAGTGTTGATGGTGAAACACCTCGAGAAAGTTTGTCAGCTGGATTGTCTCTGCCAGGGCAATGTCTCCACTGTGAAGGATTAGTATAGGAAATAATTTCTGTTACTCTGTTGCTAACAAAAGTTTTCCACTTGTTGGGGTCACTGCGTATCCACCCTAAGACAACTTGAGAATCACTCCATAATGTTGCATTCGACGAACATATATTTGTTTCAGCACATAAATATTGTAACAAACGTGCTCCCATTAGGGCCGCTAAGAGCTCCGAACGAGGTAAGGTAACTTTCTTTATAGGAGCTAGTTTGTTGCGACTACACACTAAATGCACATTCGTTTGGTCACCTTTAAAAGTAACAATGTAGAGAACTGAACCATAGGCACGTTCAGATGCGTCACAAAACACATGAATAGCAAAGGGAACATGTGATGAAATGCTTATGCATCGAGGAATTTGAAGGGAGCAAATGTCATCAAGTTCTTTTACAGCTGCATACCATAAAGTTGATAAATTAGCAGGTAGTAATTCATCCCACTTGATTCCAAGAATCCATGTATCTTGGAATAAGATTTTCCCAAGGATAGTAAATGGTGAAAAAAGTCCTAAGGGATCATAAAAACTAGCAATGCAGCGGAGTAACCATCTCTTTGTAAGTGGTTTGTCTGGGGTAGAAACACAGAGGGAAGTCTTGAATGCATTCTTCAAAGTATCAGAATTTGTATTCCAGCCAATACCTAAGACGGTTGTTTCCGTTTTGTGAGATTCTTCATGTGTTTGTAGTACATCTTTGAGTTTCAAAGAGTTTGTAGCCCATTTTTCCATAGGCAGTTTCATTAGAGCCATTAAATTCTTGATCTCGTGATATAGCATTATAATGCGTGATTCAGTTTCCATACTAGCAAGAAAGTCATCCATATAGAGATGTTTATCTATCATTGATGCAGCAATTGGAAATTCTGTGATATGTCTTGCAGCCAATTCTCGTGTGGCAGCACAGAGTAAAAACGGACTGCAAGTAAGACCAAATGGTAAACGAGTAAATCTATAAACAGTTATTTCATCTGTAAAGGTAGTAGGTTGAGATGAATCAGATTGTAATTTGTACCAAAAAAATTTTGTGATGTTCCTATCGTCTTTATGTAGTGACAACTGTAAGAAAGCTTGCTTACCATCACATGTAACAGCGAATTCATGCAATCGAAACCTTAGTAGACAACCAATAGTTTCAGGAAGAAGATTCGGGCCAGCTTCCAAGATATCGTTCAGTGAAGGCATTCCTGGAGCATGCGAGGAAGCGTCGAACACAATCCTCCACTTGGTTTCAGATTGCGTTTTCTTTCTTACAGCATGATGAGGAAGGTAATATACTGACTTCTCATTGGATTCATCTATGGAACATACTTCAACATGTTTTTGTTCAATGTAATTCAGCATGCATTTGTCATATTGTGTCTTGAACACATCACTAGATGCAAGTCTTTTTTGAAGAGAATGAAATCTGTTTTCCGCTATAATTTTGTTTGTAGGCAAAGGTGTGAGCAATGGCTTTTTAGGTAGAGACACAATTCTTCGATTGTCCTCAGTGTTGTAAGTTTTGTGAAATTCTGATAAAATTTCTTCATCGCGAGTAGTCATTTTTCGTTTCTGCGCATCTTGTATCGCAATGGTGTCTAATTCCCAGAAACGACGTACCTGATCATTTAAACAATCAGTTTCAACTTGCACACAAACTTGATGGACAGAAGTCTTGTCTGCGATTGTAGTATGCGTTCTTGTTCCACTAAGAACCCATCCAAACACTGACGGTATCAGAACAAAAGATTCTGAAAGCTTGATTGGAGCTTCTGCGGAAACAATTTGCCAATAATGATCACCACCAATAAGTATTTCTATGGGCAGTGAAGAGTCATCCGGTGGATCAGCAATTCTCAATCTTTTCTTCTGAGCAAAGTGAACTATTTCTGGTGGAGCAGTAGGATGTGTAGTATAGGAATTGGAGCTTTCAAATGCGGAGATCGAAAATGTTTGGTTGCTCCACAAACTTGAAAGTGACAGTTGAACACATCTACGTTGTTCTTGTGAAGTAAAAGATTCAAATGCTTGAACTAAAAGTGAGGCGGAACTGACAACTTTAAGCTTAAGTTTTTCAATGAGGTTTGTGTGAACAAAACTTGCTTGGCTACCACCATCTAAAATGCAGCGTGTTAATTTAGTAATGCCTGTGGGGCCAGTAACATACACACGAGCAGTTTGCAAATGTGTGAAAATAGTTTTAGGAAAGGTTATGTGATTTACAGCACTGCTAGTTACCCGCAGTTGATTGTTTTCAACAGGAGGACAAATAGAAACATGATGCCTTTTCTTGCATTTAGTGCATCGTGCAGTATTTTTTCTTGGGCAGTTTGAAACTCTATGACCACGGTTAGTACACAGAAAGCAGCGATTTGAAGTTTTAAGTTTCTGAACACGAGTATCATAGTCTGTAACAGTTTCACAATATTGAGGCCAATGTCCTGTAGTATCACAAAATGAACAAAATGGCGAAATTTTCTTACGTTTATTTACTGTTTTGGAATTGATACTAAAATTTTCTACCGTGAACTTTACGGTGTGATCAGAAAAAGACGTACCTTTAACTCTTTGTGTTGCAATTACACCTTCCACTTCTTCTGCCAGGAACTGCATCAGTCTAGTAATATTACCTTCATTTAGCTTTTCACGCTTGGCATAGATAATCCAGCGGCAACAAATATCATTGGGAAACGCACGAATAATTTTTGGCACTAGGATTCTACCGTATGCTTCAATATTCTCACCCAGAGCAGTTAAAGCTTGAATTCTCCTGTTACATTCTATGTAAAGATCATTTAGATGCGTAGGAGATGGGTCTTGAATAACAGTTAAATGTTCTAAGTAATCTAAGTGTGACTGGATAATTCGATCTTTATTTCCGTATCTTTCCTTTAACAATTTTTTTGTTGTTTCATAGGTGTCTCCTATTACACTAATTCCATCAACAAGGCGTTTAGCTTCACCATCTAAATAACCTCTGAGGAAAACATGTTTATCAATAACAGAAAGATGTGGATTGGCATCTATAGAAGATTTAAACTGTTCCCAAAAACATTGCCACTGTTCAATTTCTCCTGTAAATGATTGTAGTTTAATTGTTGGCAATTTAACTGTATATGATTGAGCCACAGGCGCTGTAGTAGAAAGGTCGCCAAATTTCATCGCCAAATCATTGGTATCCATATTGGAAGCAGTAACATTATTTGCAGTTAGCGATAATTTGTTCTGAATAATTTTTTGTGCTTTGAAAACTGCGTATTCACCAGTATCTATGTAGTTTTCACACTGCAAATTATCATTTTCGTATTCATCGTCAGAAAGAAAATTATGAATTTCGTTATCTATTAGTTTCATATCATTTAAGGCAGCTGTTAAGCGATTAGAAATATATTCAATCTTTTCAATTGAGAAATCATCGTTCAAAGTATCAATTTCAGTAGAAAAGCGAGAAACATTACTTCGCACGGCTTTCCGCTTTCGTTTCAGTTGCGTCATTTTGTCTACAGCTTCAGCGGTCGGCGCCATTGCTCGAGTAGTAGAGAACACAAAACAAAACTACGCTTTAATGTCGGGAGTAAAATAATTCAGCAAAAATAATCCAATAGTAGGAAGTATAAGTTCAAGGTCCTGTTTCGTAAATGGTTATTTCGGCACCAAATATTGGGAGATAGTTTTTTTATGCATATTTATTTCCTAACATAAATATAACGTACAGTACAAGCAAGAACATTTATGAATACAAAAAACGTAAGTGATGCCATTCACAAAATATGTAATGTTATTTTTAATAGTTCGATGGCTTTGCAACAATAGTAGGAAGTATAAGTTCAAGGTCCTGTTTCGTAAATGGTTATTTCGGCACCAAATATTGGGAGATAGTATTTTTATGCATATTTATTTCCTAACATAAATATAACGTACAGTACAAGCAAGAACAATGAATACAATATAACGTACAGTACAAGCAAGAACATTTATGAATACAAAAAACGTAAGTGATGCCATTCACAAAATATGTAATGTTATTTTTAATAGTTCGATGGCTTTGCCGCAACAATAGTATTTGATAGTATTTATATTTCATACTATTTGATAGTATTTGTGTTTAGTATTTGAAAGTATTTGGATTGTAGTTAGCATTTAATAGTATTTCATTTGCTGAAAGTTACTTACTGAAATTATTGTTTGTTTTGTTATTGCAACGTAATGCTTATTATTGCATTGACGCCTTAGTTGTCAGTTTAGCTTCCTGTCCAAGGTTTGTACTGCCCGGGACTTGCAGTCCTTGAGAAGGGAGCAGTGTTACGGATTTCATATTTATTTGGCTATTTATTCGTAATTGTAATTAAAATTGCTTTATTTTCCCCTGCATACGATTTTTACGAGAATGTTCTGATAAATAATTGAAAAAGCTTATAAAAGCCGATTTGAAACATCTCAGTTTAGTTGTAGTTGTAGCTATTTTAAGTGTACTGTTTGTTTACTAAATGTTGTTATTGATTGTAGCGATTTCGCGGTGAGATAGAATTAGTTTCTCTGTTTTTGAATTGCGTTTTGCTTAACGTTTGAGATACTCTAATATTGTACGAATACCTCTAAAGAAATATTTGAGCATTTTGATTTATTTCTTGTGGAAAGAATACATTTTTGTTAACTTTTTAACGACTTGTGCATTCAATCCATAACGAACCCAAGCGCATGCAACAATTTTTGGTGTCTACACAAGTGATGGAAGAACAATTGAGGCAATTTATGGCAGCATTTGTTGCATTTAAGTAAGAAATTAAAGATGGTCATGTTTCCGTTAAAGAAGCGATCAGAAAAGTTAAAGCAGATCAAGAACAAATGAAAAAGGAAATTACTTGCATAATAGAAAATAAATTTGAAGCTATGGAAGGCAGATTAGACGGGCTTGAAAATAAAGTCTGTTCTCTCATAGAACAAATGGAAGAGAGAGTTTCTGCAGTGGAGTAACAAATTGATTGCAGAGTTTCTGCTGTGAAAGAGCAAACAGAAGAGACAGTTTCTGCAGTTGAACAACAAATTGATGTCAAAGGTTCTGCAGTTGCCATCGAAGTTGATACCTTAAACAAATTCGTACTGACGACAGGAAGCAATACCGATGGATTTACATTTCTACCCATGATTGTTCGTCCCTCTGAAGTTATCGACATATGATGGAAAGACCTCCTGGCAAGTATATAAGACTCAATTTTCTATAGTTGCGGATGGAAATGGATGGGATACCCAAGCTAAGGCCTGTCATCTCGCAGCTTCTCTGAGAGCAGATGCAGCAGATATCCTGAAGACGCTTTCTGAAAACCAGACGCTTGACTTCGAAGCTCTATCCAGCGCATTGGAGCTGCACTTCGGGGAGAAATGTTTGAAAGACTACAGTAGGCTTCAATTAAATTCCGACAAGAGAACCCCACCGAAACACTCCAAGAGCTCGCCACGGATGTTGAAAGGCTGTCCCATCTTGCCTTTACTGAGTGCCCGATATGAATTAAGGGAATTCCTGTCCCTGCAATACTTCGTCGACTGCATCCGCGATCCTTAAAGACTGAAAGCTCTGACAATGGCAAATGTGAAGGATATAAAAAGCTCTCTAGTGTACGCTATTAAATTAGAGGCAGGTTAGCAAGCAACTCGTAGAGATCCCCACCCAGTCACAGCTGTGCGAGTCCACGAGCTAGTGGATCAATTGGTGGTTCGTTTAGATAATTTAACAAGACAACCGAATGTCTTGCAGTGGAATATTCGTGACAGGAAACCGACCGTACAGTGCAGGAACTGTGGTGCTTTAAGGGACATGCGAAGGAACTACTGAACACCCCAGAGCACGGAAAATAAGACGGAAGGCATAAATAGACAGTTAAATGTCATAAGATGGAAAAAGGAGTTTCAAGAGACCAAAATGCTGGGATTGCGGAGCTGAAGGCTACGGACGAAGGAACTTCAGAACACCCCGGGGTACGGAAAATAAGACCATTTCCGAGCAACGACGCAGGAAAACGGAGATTGTCAAATAGAGAAAAACGCTGTTTTAAAGCGCTCAAGATTTCTGCAGTGGGTGGTAACATAAATGGACTATCCATTAAGAGGCATATGGATGGAGTTCCTTGCAATATGATCATTGACACAGGAGCTAATGTTGCCATTATTCGAAAAGATTTTGCTCAACGATTTAAAGATAAGCTGATTTGGACGCCATCCTGTGTTACCTTCCGCACTACGTCCGGCGAGAAAATTCACATCGGTGAAAAATTAAACGTGAACATCACGCTTGGAAGTGCGCCTTATCATCACAGGACATATGTGGCAGATATTACAGATTCTTGCATACTCAGATTGGACCTTTTAAGGAAAAACAATTTTTTCTTGGATTTCAAAAACAACAGATTGTTTTCAGAACTAGAGGAGATATCTGTCCGTCATCAGAAAGAATCCTCACCTCGAAACGCCGACTCGTTGTCTGAACGACCTGGCTCAGAAAGCTGCCGAAATCAACCTAGGGCCGAAGAGAAAACCGAAACTACGGGCAATTCTCCATCTCAGATGCTCATCGGTCGTGATCTTCGTCTGCCTTGTGATTCCTTCTTTGACCACCCTGCAGCTGCGCCTCCATCGCCTCAGAAAAACATCCAGGCCGTGAAGGCCCCGTTTGAAGTGATGCACTGTTCTGCACGAGAGCGAGTCAACTTGGCAATGGAGAAGGCAAAGACCCGATACCACAGAAGAACTACAGAACATCGTTTCAACGAAGGCGACAAGGTGTTGTTGTGGAATCCGAGTAGACGGAATAGACTCTGTTCGGAACTTCAGTCACCCTGGGATGGTCCGTACAGAGTCTTAAACACGCTGAACGACGTCGTGATCCGTAAGTCATCGAACTCTAAACCTAAAGTCGTTCATTACGACAGGTTAGTTCATTACTATGGCTGTAGTACGCAGTGTATATAATTTTAAATAGTTATGTAAATAGTACAAGACTATGGTCTTTTTGTATTTAGTGTTTAATAGTATTTGATAGTATTTATATTTCATACTATTTGATAGTATTTGTATTTAGTGTTTGATAGTATTTGGATTGTATTTAGCATTTAATAGTATTTGATTTGCTGAAAGTTACTTACTGAAATTATTGTTTGTTTTGTTATTACAACGTAATGCTTATTATTGCATTGACGTCTTAGTTGTAGTTTAGCTTCCTGTCCAAGGACTGTACTGCCCGGGACTTGCAGTCCTTGGGAAGGGAGTAGTGTTACGGATTTTATATTTATTTGGCTATTTATTCATAATTGTAATTAAAATTGCTTTATTTTCCCCTGCATTCGATTTTTACGAGAATGTTCTGATAAATAATTGAAAAAGCTCATAAAAGCCGATTTGAAACACCTCAGTTCAGTTGTAGGTGTAGCTGTTAAGCGAACTGTTTGCCTACTTGCTTAATGCTGTTAGTGATTGTAGCGATTTCGCTTTGAGATAGATTTAGTTTCTCTCTCTTTGAATTGAGTTTTGCTTAACGTTTTAGATATTGTGATATTGTACGAATATCTCTGAAGAAATATTTCAGCATTTTGATTTATTTCTTGTGTGAAGGAATAGATTTTTGTTAACTTTTTAACGACTTGTGCATTCAATCCATAAGGAACCCGTACGCACGGAACAGTATTTTTTAACGATTGAAAATTTGAAGTGTCCTTTCGGTTTTTTCGATGTTTCGACATATCTTTGAAAGGTAAGGTCGCATTTGTTCGTGAATGCATTGAAGAAATTCTCTCTTTTCACATTTAATTATAGTAAGGGTGGAATATCATAACTCACATAAAAATGAATTGTGAAATGTATCAAAATGTTCAAATAAGTTTTAGATGTCTACACATATTATCTTTTATAGAAATACAAAAGGCTTCAGGAGAAAGTCTTAAGTTTAATCTCAGTCCTCTTAAACAATTAGTTATCAGTGTATATAGCTACCAGTTCTACTTCTCAGAATATTAAACCAACCTAGTCAAATTTTCAATGTTACGTGATGGAAAATAGAGCTCAATTACAGAGGCTGTTCGCACATTTTTACACGATTTTCATTGCATTTACGAAATATTTTACCTAAATGTTTTGTACTTTAAATGCTCCTTTGATAACTCTTATTCTTCATTATCTTTCTACACTATAATTTATAAGACAATAAGGCGTTTTTAGTAGTGTAAGATATATTTAATTTCATTCCTCTTGAAATGCTTCCTAAAGAAAGAGGTCAACATCTGAACAATCCGCTTTTTAAAGCTCAAAACCGCCAATATCCGTGGATGGTATATCATAGATTTAGTAGGGATATGAGTGAAGGGTATGGCTTTGATACACGCTTCTTTCCATTTCTTCCTACGAAATTAGCAATGGATTTTGAGATGAGTCTGCTTGCTTTGTCTTGATGCAGTTCTACTGATTTATGACACTGTGTCTAAAGATACGTATTTCGTATTTGAAAACTGGGTGTGAAATATGCTCCTGATAACATGTGGTGTTGAGCTTAACAATTTTCTGCACTTTCTTTAATTTTTATTTGGCGTTACGAAAATTAACAACAATCATAAATCCCCTTGTAAAACTTTCTTTGAACCGTGTTCTAAGACTTTTTACTTTTCTTTGATTAGAATAAACGCATCTCGTTTTACTGCGGTCACTTGAATATACCTAAGATTCATCTATGGTTGACAATATTTTTCCATTTTTACTCGAATAATTGTTGCTCATACTCTATTCCGCAGCGCGTTTTGCTTTCGGCGATTTGTCGTGGAGAAAGACGATGCAAATTATGTTTCCTTAAGGGGTCAGGTACCTTTTGTATGGTAAAATATGTCAAAAAATTACTGAAATTACAAGTGATGTATCTCCAAAACTAATAGTCCCATAAAAATGGAATTTCTAACACATATTGGAGTACTCTTAGTTATTTGTTTAAGATTACTAAATAAGTCATGTGCATTAGTAAAACGTTTAAATAAATATTTTAATGCAGAGCCTTTTTTTTATAGCTAATATTTTGAAATTCACTGCGCGCAGCATTGGAACTATATAAAGCATGAGAGGAACCCAATTTATTTTCATATAGTAGAAAAATAATGTATCTTTAAAATGACGAAGATTTAGTTTATTTAAATGTTCCTTTCCTACAAAAATAATTTTTTAAAAACAAAATTTTAATTTTTATCAAATTGTTTAGGCATAAATTAGCTACAATTTTAAACGTTTTTACATAAGAAACATTTTGGTTCGTCATATTAAGCATATCTAGCATATAAACATCCATATAAAATTTGGTGCACTTTAGATTAGCCGTTTCAGAGAAATGCTGCGCGCAGTGAGTAAAATCATAGTTTTGAGAAAATTGAATTTAAAGATAAAAGTATGTTTTTATCAAACAAATATGCATTATTTAAGAAAAATAAGTGTTCATATTAAATCAAATACATGATATAATTATTTATATATGGATACTTAAGTATAAAAACATCTAAAAAGAAAATAAGGTCACACAATCGTAAAAATATGAAACGAAAACTTGACCTCGCTGACCAAAACATTTACAATTTATACATGAATTCACTTTTTTTCGAGGCTAGTCATTTGGAATTTAAGTTTTTCATACTCAGGGGTAATTGAATAAAATTACTTAAAATTCTCTAAAATTATAAAATGCAGGTTGTAAAAGTGAACAATTTAAGTTAGTTTCCAAAAACAAAAGAAAGTAATGCGTATATATTTAAAATGCACCAGGTGAATATGCTTTGCCTTCATGTAACATGCTTTCCAGTGTGGATATTATCAGTAAAATTTCTCTTCTTATATCTACTGCCAGATGATCGTTTTGGCGTCACTCTACCTTCTATCTTATTCATTTTAATCTTAGGAATGAATTTTCGATACAAATATTTAATTATATTATTAAATGAAGAAAAATATATCGAGAAATTTCTCACAGAATAGAGCTCACGCTGTATAATTCGCAAGCAAAACAAACTGAATGAATGAATGAAAGTTAAAGTAAATATATTACTTTCTTCTTCTAGGAAAAGCAGTGAGAATTAAATAATTATTAAATATATCTATTTCCAAACCATTACAAGAAAAAAAATTTAGATTGTTTTTATAAACTAAGTTTATAACTACTTTTCACGAGCGCAGCTGTAAATATCTAGCTGTCAAAAAAGATAAACAAACGCCTCGATCCTGACTTTTGAAAATTGGGCTGCGGTTCTTCCTCGATAACTTTCGTTCTAGTGGGAAGTTTTTTATCCGGTTTGTTTTAAAATGTTCCCATTAGTTACCTCTTTAATATGAAACAATAAAAAATTGATTTTTTTTACCTCAAAGGGTACCTGACCCCTTAACCACTTTAAAATTAAACTCCGCATTAATCACTTTGTTTACAGTTAACACTCAGCATTCTAATGATCTTAAAACTGTTTGTTGATTTCGAAGATTTTCTTTGAACATTAAATTATTCAACTTCGCAACATTCGAAAATTCCGTTTTTTCCTTGGATATGTACTTTGAAAACTTTTTCTCCCTCAAGCCAAACATTGGCATTTTCCCTCTTTCTTGTTGACAATATTACATATTGCTGTTGCTTTAGATACCGAAAAAGCACGGCTTTCACGACATTTTTTAATAAATAAATACTAATGATTTGTTTTGTAAAAGCACGAACACAGCCTTCCGTCCATTGCATTTTAAAAGCGCCATTTTTCATAGAAAATTCTCACTTAGCAGATCATAATTTACACATTAAAAAATATAGTGGCAATTAAAAAATTTTTCCGAGCTTCAATTAACAGAGGTATTTCATTTATCCAAGTGTTACCAACGGACACATGTCCAAATAAACTTCAGCAGCTTTTCTTTTAGCAATCTTTCGCTCTCTCTTAAGCGCAGTTTTCTCCCGATGTTTATACCATCCTCCTTATGAAGAAAACATAGAATTCCTGTTATATTCTCTCTCTTTGTTTTTTTATACAAAACAATGCAACGCCCTTAACGCAGCTAAAATGGAGGGGGCTTCCATGTCAAGTGCCATTTATCAAGATAGCTACTTAAAATGTTGGAAACGTCCTCACCTTTCGCAAAACAACTTGATTCTTTGCAAAAAAATATAAGGTTTACTATTTGATCTTCATTAATAAAACAGCTAAACTTTAATAGTTGCACTTTATTACTAGTGTTTGTTGACTCATCAATCTGCAATGCGAAATTTGAATACTGAAATTTATTACTACACATATTCTTTATATCAGAAGACATTTCTCTAATGCGCCTGTGAAGTCTATCGTTAGAGACAAGA
>KK115258.1:19137-115326 GCA_000611955.2 Stegodyphus mimosarum | reverse complement strand
TAATTTGAATTTAACAAAATTTCTATTCGTAAAAAGCAATTTAAAGTAAAAAATTAATTATAGAAATAAGTTTAAAATAAATTATAAATAATTTATATTGCTGCGAACTAATCTACAATATCATTTAAATTCTGAGAACATAAGTAAATCAAGTGCAAGTAGCAAAGTATCTATTGACAAATATAAAATTGTAATAAATTTCTTAAATCCTAAAAATAAAAAATGTGCATATATATATAGAGAGTATACATTTTTCATTTTTATTTTACAGTAGTGTGAATTTCGCGTAATAGTGAACCACATTCCTTAATTGTGCTCACAATATTGTTTGTAAGGTATTCCTCTTTTATATTTTAAAATAGACATAATTCTTGATGTACATAAATCGAGTAGACGCTTCTCGGATGTCTATATTATTATTAACTGAAGAAGGATTATGTGCTAGATAAATACTTACTAGCTTCTACATTTTTAAATTATATAATTACAATACATATTTATAATTTCAGGAAAAGCAAAAATAACCTTTCTCTCAGTAGAAATTGCGTTCTTGTTTTCTGAATGTGGCTCCAAATTTTCTCTCAGTTCATCGCAAATTAAAATAACTGTAAATTTCGGCAATCTGAAATATGCAAACATTTTCTGGGAGAGCAAAAGTGTCAACAGATTTTCGATAAATTCGCCGCCGATCCAGAGATTTACGACCGTATTCTTCGTTTAAATAAGAAAACATTAACGGCGGAAACTCATACAAAGTAATTATATTCTTAGAACTTCAACTGCACAAGCCTGGTTGACGACGGGGCCAGACTTTTCCCCGCGCTTCCGACGACTTCCGTTCTCAGAGAATATGGAATGTCGGGCAGACCTGTTTTTCACTAGCAGCGACATCTGGCGGTTCACAAACTGCTTCCGACTCTCGGAGCGTAGAATAGGCGTCCAGGTACCGGCAAACATGTCGGCATCCACAGAGGCTATTGCGGTTGTTATTCCGGCTTTTAGGTCATGAATTTGACACTCTCCTCCTGTAAACGTTGTCCTATACAAATCCCAAAGGAAAAAGTTCAGCGGCATTATATCAGGTGATCTGGGTGGCCAAGGAATCTGTGCTTTCTCTTGTGGTGTATGCATTCTCCTTAATATCCAGTCGAATAAAACATCACATACAAAAACACTAGAACAAACACATCAAAAGTGTACATAACATTGCAATAGTTGTCAAAAACAAAAGAGAAAAATGCAATTAATAAGCAGACGATATTTAGAAAAGTACAGATATTTAGACTGGAAAATGAAATTATCTGAAATTAACCACACGCGCAGACGATATTTACAAAAGTAAAGATATTCAAACCTGAAAAGGAAAATATATGTTATTCCATCAATAAATGCCATAAGTTTGTTTATATCTTCATTATTTTATGAGTTATTTAACATCAAAATGGGTCCGGGACTTTATAAACACACTGTATAATCCAATAGGACTACCAAAACCAGTTCTACAAAAATAAAAAATAACTAAAAATGTCAACATACGCAATGCACACAAATTACAGATGCGTGCCAATGAAATTTATGCATGACGAAGTAAAATCTTGTCTTAATTAGGAAACCCAGGAATAGGTAGTCGTTTAAAAACGCTAGTTGGTCATTTCTGATATTATTTTCTATAATGAGAAAATAGTGATTTAAATATGTATTTCTTTAAGAAGAATTTGGAGAAGCTCAAGAATTTGTCACAGAATCTATGAAATATGAAAAAATTACTGAGGAAAACTGTGAGTATGTTAATCATGTTTTAACTGGGCTTAGTTTCGTTTCATCCCCGCACGGTGTTCAGGCATTTACAGTGGTCATGATGCATTGTTACCATGCTATCTAATAGAACCTAATTGCATTTAGCTTTTACTAATACATAAAAATGTAAGCCAAAGTAAAAGCAAGTAAAATTAATTCATATAAAAATTTCCATATTTAATTTTAAGCTATGTAAAACTTAACTTTCAATTCTGAATTTTGAGCTCTGCTATTAAAATTAACCTTCAAATATGTTGGAGTGTTATTTGGAATAATCAAATGTAGTTCAGTATTACAAAGCACTGTAGGAATAAGTAAAATTAAGGCTAAATGTTTATTTGCAACTCTCCAGCTCTATCTGTCACAAAACTAAAGAGCATTAGAAACTAAAACTACCGTTACTTTCAGAAAGACAAACAAAAACGATAACAACGTTAACTATAACCAACAGTTAGGCATAATTTAGTAGATCTCTAATATTCCTTTTCGGAGGGGAGTTTTTCTAATTCACTCTACTCCACAGTTTAGATTAGTGACTAGTTTGAATCTTACGTATTTGAAAAGGTTCTGACAATTTCGAAATGGTTATAATTATTGCAGCCTATGCAGTGTGGGTAAGATGGCAGTGGGTTGGGTAAAAATGAGAAGGAACACATAAGTAAAATAATATAACAAAGTGAATATAAATATAAAAGAGATACAATATCTAACTACTGCAATTTTGAAATTTTATGGAATGTTAAAAATCTCAGTTTGGGGATTTACTACGCAGAAGCACATTTAAATGACAACGTAAGTAACAAGAAATGTACAAGGATTTAAATAGCGTATGTCATCAATAAACTACCAAATGTATCCTAATATGAGAAGGCAATGCAAATTACAAATCTGTTAAATTATTTAATTTATTAAATTTATTAAATTGAGTTCATAAATGATTTTTTTCTCGTTATTTTTTTATGGCGGGCACTGACAATTATAGACTTTGGCTACCTCTAAGATCAGAAGCGGTGGTCATTTTATTAGGCAGGCACCTAACAGTCGGCCACCGTTACCTCCTATAAAATAACAGACAACTTACATCCATACCTGCTCTGGGATTCGAACCTGGGCCTTTCGGTACGGGAGTCAGAGTCACTAATCACTTTATCGTCTGGTCGGCTCTTCTCAAATATAAAAAGGCGGTTTCGTAATCTCAACACGTCGTTGAGAAAATATTTGACATATTGTGAGATATGGAGTGTGACTGGGAGAATGTAAGCTAGACCGAACTGACGCGATTCGGTAAAGACATAAAAATAGTCTAGGGATTTATATTTATTTTAAATAACCAGTTAAATTTAATTTAAAGTTCTTTCCTGTAAGCCTTCATTCCCCTTATTGTCAGTGCCAGAATATTTAAATTTGGTAGCGCGCGTGATGGAATGCAAATTCTACCAGTGGGAGAAAAATAAATAATAAATATCAAGTTCTGGAAGGGAAACTTAGAGCGTCTGGGAAAACTCCGTGCATGTTGTAGCGCGAGCTTCGGCTTAGCAGTTATTGTTTGTTAAACTTGGCGTAACGGCTATTATTTTGCTGCCACTAATTTTATCAACGCCCTGTTAGGAAACAGAATAGTTTGAGCCCTGTAGCTTCATTCTACTACTTGTTAATATCTTCAAATTCTGAGTTTAGTTCTTACTTTTTCTGTTACCGCCCAAGCAGAGGCATAATGTGTTGGTGTCGAGCTGACGCATTGTAAATAATTTAAAGAGTGTAATAAAGGGTAGTTTTAAACCTTCTTCTATGCAGTCACTACTCTCCAGGTTTTACACAAAACATAGACTGTAGATCTTACGAGCCAAATTTATCATATCAAGAATCTGGAAACGGTTAAAGACACTAGTGGTGCATGCAGACAACTATATAAAGTTCGACAACGTAACACGAAAGATTCTCAGAACGCTGTTTGGCAACGATTGCAAAAAGAAATATACAACTAATATCAATCTAGATTACGAATTTGGTTTAACTACAGTAACTCGACTATCTACTATACCTCAACTGATAGGCTTCATAAAAGAGAGCTGTATGCTAGGAAAGGCATTATTTATGTCCCACTAACTAGGGCTACAAAATGCACTCGACTGCCTTGGCGTAGAGATCGTCGTAACTGGAGTACCAAGGAATGGAACCGAATTCTCTTTACTTTTAACGTGCCCCGATTTTATTTTTCGAGTGGCATTTCATACGTGTAGCAATATGGACAGAACAAAACACACGCAATAATACCAAAAACATCTGCGAAAAGTGTCTATACGAAGATAATGGAATCGTGATGTGGATAGGCATCATTTTGAGTGGCTGCACTTATATGCGTACCTTTTAGCAGCGCATCTATGGATGCTCTAGCATTCATAGATGAACAACCATTAGACACGTATACAAGACAAAACAGAATGTCGACGTAGTAGGCCTTTATCGTGGCGTTAACCAAACAATGATGGCTGCCAAATCGGCGTATATGTTACATTAGAACAATAAAAGAACGCTAGACAATCATTAGACGTTTTTCGAGTGGCATTTCATACGTGTAACAAGATGGACAGAACAAAGCACACGCAATAATAATAAAAACTTCCGCGAAAAGTATCTATACGAAAATAAGGGAATCTATGGATGTGGATAGGCATCATTTTGAGTGGCCGCACGTACATGTATACTTTTTAGCAGCGCATCTACGGATGCTTTAGCATCTATAGATGAACAAACATTAGACAAGTATACAACACAAAACAGAATGACGATGAAATAGGCCTTTATCGCGGCGTTAACCAAACAATGTTGGCTGCCAAATCGACGTACATGTTACATTAGAACAAAAAAAGAACGTTAGGCAAACATTAGACTACAAACGGTATGCACATACACACAAATAAATATTATACACAAAGTTAGGTTATATAAATATGAATAAGTGCTTATGTAATAAACGGGGGTTTTAACGTTACTTCTGTGTAGTCACTACTCTCCAGATTTTACACAAATGATAGACAGTAGATCTTACAAGCCAAATTTGTCATATCAAGAATCTGAAAACGGTTAAAGACACTAGTGGTGCATGAAGACAACTATATAAAGTTCAACAACATAACCCAAAAGATTCTCAGAATGCTGTTTGGCAACGATTGCTTGTCTTATTCTAGATATATACAAAGAAAGTGCTTTTACAGTGATCAATATGCGGAGCGTTTTGTAAGAGCAAATGATAAAAGATGATTTACAGTTGTGAATAATTCGTGACGCATTAGTCTATCTCCTAATATGAAAGTAAGACTACATTTAGAGGGGTGGGATCACTTATTATAGCATAGTCATTTAATATATGGTACAATTTTGTAAGACTTCAAGGCAACTTTTTTCTACCCATACTGCCCTACTCGAAGCACTCGGTTTTGCAATATACTGTACCCTTGCATTGATGCGAGCAAATGTATAGTGATCGGGGCTGACCTCTTCTCTATGTTGGTGGTGAATTGATGTTTTCTTTCATCATGGCTTGAATTAGCTGAGAAAGACCAGTTACGAGTTATGTCAGTGGTTGGCTGCTTCCAAATAGCTCCATTTTTACTTTTAGAGGGAAATAATAAAACATGTTCACTGCTCCTGCCATTCATTGATAAGGTACACATTTGTAATCTGCATTAAGACACGACAATGAGAGTAGTGCTGACTGTTCTGGTATAGTTGCATGCTTTTCGACTTGCTTTGTGAGTTCGTCAGCAAGTTTGTAAGAATTATTATTTAATAATTTCAGCTTTTACTATAACTTCTCTTTTTCTTTTTCTCACCAGAATGTAAACTGGGTTAGAGAGCCTTTAATCTGTGGTTTTTGAATTGTGAGGCAGAGCGTATTTCTGTTTTTCGCGGGCACATTATTTAGTTCATGCCCAGATATGATAAGTTTGTAATTATTCAGCTTTGCGTAGAGAGATATTCCTTCCCTTTTTACAAATCTAGAATAGTAAGCACTCCAGGAAAAATAAATTGGCTGTTAAAGAAGACTTTCATAGATTTCTTTCATTATGAGAGAGATTTTATCATGTCAAGTCATAGCAGCTGATATAGATAACTTTTAGATTTTTAACTATTTGCAAGTTGTGAATGATCCAGCAGCAATTTTTATTGGCATTAGCTTCATCAAAAACTAATTTGCATATTGATTTAAGCAGACTTGTGTAAATATTATCAAAATTCTTCTCGAAGTTTATTGTACTATTTATAATTAATCTAAATTTGGCATTATTTTTATGAAGTTTTGGTGTTGCATACAGACTGGCAAATCTATTGTTCGCGGTAAAAAGAGAAATTTTCATTTTTTCTGAAAACATAAATTTTGTTGACTATTGCCTTTTTTTATCGTTGAACATAAAATAATTTTCTGAATTGTGCAGTTCTTTTTCAATAAGAGAATTATAGAATGTCTTTCCTAAACTAATACAATAATTGCCTGCTTTGTCGATTTTTGGTAACAGTGAATTGCTTTTCCAAATGGGAAAACTTCTGAAGAAACTTCCTGCAGTTTTTAATACCTTTAAATTCTTTTATGCTTTCAGTTTTCTTTTCAGTTTGATTTATTATTTCATTCTTCCATTCCTTAAAAAGATCAGAAGGTAAACTTAGTATGAACCTATCAGTATTGGAGAAATACTTTCAATACAATGTAATTTAGGAATAAATTTAACTGATCTAATTTTTTTTTACTTTTTCTGATAAGGTGATTTATTTATTGATCCTCTACAATGTCTAGATTTCCTGTAATAATATGCTTATGTTTTTCATCCATATATGATTGGCAACTTTATATCCGATTTGGTTGCATTCCTCTTCCTATGTACTTATTTTTTGTGTTTTTTTGTATTTTTTGAGGCTTTAAGATTTCAAATTTTTTTATTCTTCCGATTTATGATTAAATTTACATATTTATAGGGAATTTTATCACTTCTTCTGGGTCTTTGTGGAATTGATATCTATATGTATATTATTTCATTTTATATCCGATATTTATATCTAATTACTATTATTTAGTTGATTTCTTTTATTTTTATCGATATATTTTATTTTGAAAGGAAAGGGATAAGTGTTTAATCAACCATAGAATAATTTTAGCTCAATTCTCAACCCTCTTGCTGAAATAATGTCCTAGCATTTTTGCATCTAATTTTATTTCAATTACAACGACATCATGTCTTATTTATAGCACTTCTATGAATTTCCTATTGCAGCAAATTTCACACGACAAGGAACGCCGTTCTCTTCAGCCGTTTCATAGCTATGCAGCCGTGAAGAGGAAAGAAATTAAATTCGAATACGTAAACCGAAACATGGAACTTTGTAAAGGGGAATATGATCAAGAAGAATTATTTTAAAATAAATGATGCTGAATGTGGGTTTGCTTGAAATCAGTGGAAATATCAAGTATTTATTTATTCTGGATGCCAAAAATTATATTAATGAAGAATTCTATAGATTCAAAATTCTATAGATGAAGCTTAAACTTTTGAGCTTAAACAATTCAACTGTAATCTAGTTCATGGTCTCAGACTGGCATCCATGGGCCCACGCGGCCGCCAAAGCGATTGTGTCGGAATGACGAATACATGTTTGTTGTAAATGCGCTTTAACATATTTCTTGCAAATAAGATGTCATAATGATTTCAGGGTTTTAGTTATTTGAAGTCCGAGTTTGCGCTGTTTTCTTTACCACTAAAAGAGAATAAAGCACCAAATCTACAAATGAAGCTAGTCAGTTTATAATGTGACATGAATCTTATTAAAAGCCTTGAAGATGCAGATTTTATTACCTTTATTCGTATTTATCAAAAAAACTGTTGTGTTCAGTTAGAAATTTTTTTCACAAAGAATAATAGTTTCATTTGGAAATGCATTCGATCATATGTGAACAGCTTACAGAATCAGAAGAAAATCTGGCTGACGCAAGACCATTTACTATCGGCGATGAAGAATCACTTCTTGTGATTTCTCAGAAATGTTTTCTGGTGCTTTCTCTCCAAGATTACAAACTGTGTCAGAGATTACTTACAAGTAAAGTTACTAAAATAACTAACATCGTAATGCGAACATGTACAAATATGCTTTATATTTATTCTACGTTCGCACTTGTAAAGTTTAATTTAAAATAATGCAACGCAAAAGTACACTGCTGGCCACAGAAATTGCAACACCAAGAAAGGCAAGAGATATCGCAACAAAATTCATTTAGTAGATAACATCTTGACCAAGTATCGAATGATTAAATTTATAGACTTCTGTGAAGTGTGGTTCCTTCCAGAATCAGTAGCCAGAGTAGCCGCCATTGCTGGAGATCACCCCTGCCACACGTCTCGGCATTGATTCAAAGAGACTTTGGATGTATTCTTGGGGTACAGCAGACCAAGCAGCTTCCACGCGTTGCCACAGTTGATCTGCTGTGGTAGCTTGGGATGTAATCTGGGTCAATCGTTCAGCAACTATGGAGTAAATGTTTTCTATCAGCAAAAGATCCGAAGAGCGAGCCAGCCAGGGAAGCCGGACAAAGCGTGCCACGTGTGTTCGCGCATTATCCTGTTGAAATATGGCTGTGGGCAAGACCTGAAGGTAAGGAAGGACAAGTGGCTCCAACGCCTCGGAGATGTAGCGCTGGCTGTTTAAAGTACCGGCAATGCGTACTAGAGGAGTGCGAGAGTGATATCCAATATTTCCCCATACCTTTATACCCGGTGGAGGAACAGTGTGGCGGTGCATAAGGCAACTGTTCAGGATCCTCTCTCCACGGTGTCTCCAGATGGTATCCTGCATCCAATGGTCACATATCCTCATTACAGTTGTTTGGTTTCATCCAACACGACTACCGATTTCCCTGAAAGATAATCCACACTCTCGGTAGGCCACTATCCTTCCTCTGCCGAACTCGGATACTTGATCAAACGATGATCGCTGTTTACTACGAGGCATAATTGATCGTATTTTTGAAAAAAACCCTAGAAACACACAATTGCTCAACTTGGAAACGTCAAAAACTCCAAGAGAGCTCCTTAAATAGAGCTTTGAAGTGGCGCCACAGGTGCACGTGATGTGCGCCTGGGCTGAAATTCTAATCATTTGCATATCTCAGCTCCGCTAATGCATGTTGTAAATTTCATTTTATTTGCATTCATCAGGCTTTTGCATTTACGGTGGCCAGCAGTGTACAAGTCAAGTCACTTTGATCTGGCTGAGATCTTTTTTCTGGCCAAAAGTTAGATTAGTGGCTTTCCTTATCACTGTTTTAACTGCAATGCATAATTCCACAAGAATTCCTAATTCTTCCAGACGGCTACAAGACTCATCTAAGACCGTTACGATGATTCAAATTCTAACTTGCCAGTTCTATTCGCAATTTTCACACCAACTTTCCTCCTCATGGCAGACAGTGTTAAACTGAATATCAAAACCTCTCGCAATACTGACTAGCCGGTACTGTGAATTTTTAGAATTCCTGATGCCGGCTACCAAACTTAATCCTTACAGAGGGCTAAGAGATTCACTTAAGACCGCTGCAAAGATTTTACAGATTTCTAACTTAACAGTTCTCCCTTGCGATTTTCATGTTACGTGAAACAACAGTTCCTCTCCAAGGGAGATAATGCCGGATTGAATAACAAAACCTCTCACAATACCCACTAAATTTATGATAGAACTGCTTGCCAATAAATCACATAAATTCTCAAATGATTATCTTAAAGTAACGAAATGAAACACAAAGAAAGGTTTAAATTAAATAAAAGCATTTTAGTAAAACGCTACCACAACCAAAATTGATTAAATTCCTACAGAACCATTGCATTGACACCAAGGTAAATCAGTATGTTGGTCATTATTTTACGAAACGTTTTTATGTATTCTGTTTATATCTATTATATATTGTACTTATACGTACTGATGTACCTGGCAGAAGGTTATCTTTTTAACATGAAGCTGCTTTCGTAAATGAAAATAAGGTGATGACTTTATGCAACAAATAGTTACTGCTGTAATGCTAATTTGTTGACAACGTTTATTTTACACTTTCTGTAGATGAAATACAATTGTCAAATTTTTTGCGTCGTCGGAAGATAGTGCAGATAAAGCTTCGAACTGATGGTACCTTGGATTCGACAGCGTTATGGGAGTCCAAACTTCAAGAATCTTAAAGGGAGTGCAGACAGAATACGTTTTTATGGCTCATTCTGCTTAGTTATCAAAATGATTGACAAATTTAAATATCACTGGTTCAGGTCTATGTAATTTTTTCAAATTCATAATATAACTATTAAATTCAGAATTAACGCCTTACCTTTTTATGAATATTTGTTGTTTATTTCATTACTACTAGCCGTAGATTCGTTTTTTCCCCTGTATGAACTGCTACAGATTGAAACTGCTACATATTTAATTCATTAGCCCAAATGGGCAATTTGCCCAGAATGGCTATTAACTTTGTTTTGTCATTTTGCGTCGGTTCACTATAAATGTCGGCTCACTTTTCAACTTATTGCCACGACATATTAGAGCCCTGCATTATACACTCACTTTCAAAAATTAGGCACGAAGATGTAAAATGCAAAAAAATCAATAAATACTGCTTTGATTGACACAAAATGCGGCAGGAAAGTAGCATATATACTTATGCATAAAACGAAATCAATAATTATATACAGAAATGAAAACAATATTAAATTTTTGTAAGTTATCAGATAATGACTTATACAAAATTATGTGTAAAATGAAAATAAACAGCATAAAATGAAAAAAAAGAATAGTAATAGGATATGTGATTCCCCCTCATTTGTATACAAAGTTTACACCTTGTGACCATGCTTTCAATTAGGTGGTTAACAACCGCAGAATTAAGCATCGCCATTCTTCTTGTAAAGCAGTTTCCAGTTCAATAAGAGTGGTTGGAGGTGAGAAACGTGAAGATACAGCACGACCGAGAGCATCCCAAAAATTTTCAATGGGATTAAGGTCGGGCGAATATGCTGGCCACGCCGTACGCGCAATCAATTTTACTCTCCAGGTATTCATCAACGATGTCAGCTGTATGGGGCCGTGCGTTATTGTTCATTAAAACAAAAGTAAGGCTAACTGCTGCAGCGTACAATCTCAGAATGGGTTCTAGGATTTCATCTCGATACCGGACAGCCGTCAAAGAACCCCGTTTAAAGATGTGCAGGTCGGTGCGGTATCCTGATGAAATCCCTGCCCACACAATAATGCTTTCGCCTCGGCATGCGTGATGTTCGGTGATGTTTTGGAACTGATTAAGTGTTCGTTGTTCAGGCCATATCCTTATACGTTTGTCATCTGGCTCCAGAGCAAATTTTGACTCATTAGTAAACATTACTCCAGTCAAACACATTCCAATTGACATGTTCCCAGCACCACTGTAATCGTGCCCCTCTTGATTGGACGGATAGAGGAACACAAACTTGAGGTACCCGGTTGTACAGTCCACTCATACGTAATCTTCGGCGTACAGTAGCTGCAGATATCGCCTTAACAATGGACGCTGTAACCACAGATGTCACACGTGTGGAGGTCGCTCTGAGATTCCGCTTAGCTACGATAGCAATATATCTATCTTCCGCGGGGGTTGTAACCCTTGGGGGATCGGCTACGGGCCTTCGGACAACTGTATGTGTGGTTTGGAATTGTGAAATTACAGAATGATGAACGTTGAAGAAAGGAGCAACATCTGTGATCGACTGTCTTGCTTTAATGGGCCCCACAGCACGCCAGCGCTCAGAATCTTTCATTCGTCTTCTCGAAGTCATAGAAACACGTATGTCTTGAAAACAAATGGTACGAAAATTTTAAACACCTTCTATCAGCACTTACAATCAACTTCTCTAACCCTTCATAAAGCTGGCTTCTTATAAGACAGCCTTTTTTGAATATTTCTTGACATGAAAGCGCGAATGGCTGTTACCTAACATATTTGCATACTTCCATCTTCCTCTGCAGCGAATTTCATCCTCTTTAATTCTGATTGGTTTCCGGAAATTAGCATTTCCCTCTCCGTGCTTAACTTTTGGAAGTTAGTGTATTTAAAGAAATTAAATACTGAAGAATCTGCATCAGTGTATTAATGTTTCTCGCACTGTGAAAAAACAGCGGTACCTAGAGACATCAAATTTTAAATAACGTAAACCTTCATTCTAATATGGGTATCTGGAAGCCCAAATTTGGAATTTGTTTTATTATCTATTTCATGTTTTGTCAATCATTGAAGAATTTTTGATTAAGAATCTTAACGATTTCAAAGCGAGCAATGGCAACACTGTATGGAAAAGAAATATTTTTAACTCTAGCACACTAGACTGGTATCGGAAATTCTAAAGCTATGCTCTTTTAAAAATTTTGTGATACTGCTGTTGAATTGAATTTTATGGTTCAAGTACGAAGAACGTGATATTTAATTAGTGAAGGTAACACACAAAATGGTAAAAAACACCCCTTTTGGGCATAATATAAAATTTAACATAATAATATAAATTTAACATAATAATATTTTCTTTATTTTATAAATGTACTAAATATGCTCTATGTATTTTATTAGAAATAAGTACACAATTGTAAAATTGTAAATTCATTTTCGCTATTTTTTTACAAAGGACCTATTTTTGAAACTAATGCCCCCATCAGCTAAAACTACATTAAATGTCATTTTCTGGTGTTCTAATGCTGTAACATTTCTTAGATGTTTGTTAGATTCTGCAGTTTGCATTTAAGGCATAAAATGCTAAATTTTGTGACATAAAATAGAAATTTTACAAAAAGAAATCGTTCAAAAATTAATGTAAAACCACATTGTTGTTTGTTTTTTAAATCTAAATGCAATAATTTTCATTTTTTAACTTATGAAATGATTTTATACTTCTCAGAATACTTAATATTCTTTCTGTATTCTGGAAATTTCTTAATGATATATTTAATTTTAAATTAAGTGTTTTCAAATTGTAAACATTGTACTGTTTTCATAAGTTACTATACTATAAAATTTCACTCTGTATGACACTCTGTATTCGTACCATTTTGTTTCAGCAACTGCAGAAATCACTGAAGATATACAGTTAATGCATCAGGAAAGTATTCAGGATTTTCGTTTTTAGAGTTCATTTACTTTAGTTGGAATTCTAGAAAACTAGATTTGATGGGAAAGAAAACTGATTTTAACTCATCCAATTTAATTTTTATCTGTCCGAACATGTTCGGTCTTTTTTTTTATGAAAATGAGCATATTACAAATACGTTTAATGTTCATGAAACAAAAGCTTCCATTTAAATAACTTTTTAAATTCTTACTAATTTGCTTACTCTTTTAAATTATTACTTATTTGCTATTCTTACTTATATGCTTTTCCAGGTGTGAAAACTTCTGAAGAAAATTATAGGTGTATAATATTTTTAATTTTCTATAATCTTACAAAAAGGGAAGATTAAAAAAAATTCCACTTTTTATAATAGTAATAATTTTACCATTTAATAATTTTTCCATTTAATAAATTTTTTACTTTTTTTCCATTTATTAAATATTCCATTTTTATAACAATAATAATTTTTTCATTTAACAAATATTCCATTTTTATAACAATAATAATTTTTTGCATTTAATAAATATTCCATTTTTATAACAATAATAATTTTTCCATTTAATAAATTTTCCATAAGCTTCATATTCTATAGGACCATATATTTCCCTGCAGAAACTGGTTTACTAAAAGGGCTTAAACTTTATACAAAATCGTTTTGCCACTTATCTCATTCGTAAACCAGTATCTTACACATTATCGTCTCTTTTCCTGATCAATGTAATTTTGAGAACCATTTTAAGATTATTTTTGTGAATTACCAGTGCAGAATGAGTTTATATGCAATCGGAAACTTCAAATTCGTCATTTTTTAAATTTGCCATGAAGGAAACCAGATGATATCTGATTATTAACAACTAGTACATGTAAACCACTCATTCTGAAGCGGTAAATATAACTGAGGTATGAATCACGATCTGCTAGGTACTGCATAAGATTAGCTCTCTCATTGACGAAAATGTTCGATAAAACTCTCTTATTGAACTCCTATTCCGACAAAATTGTCATTGTCTCTGCATTAGGCTGTAGGTTTCCAAACTCCTAATCTAGGACGAGACACTGAGAAACATAGTGAACTATATAGCGACTAATCGCTGAGTTCAAATAACTAAGACGTGGACTCGAGAAGGGTAAAATACTCACTGGCAATTTATTCACTCAAATAGGAATAACACTTGGCCCTTTTCGGGCTTACCTGAAAGCCTCTACTTGGGCTTTAACTCAGAATAAGAAAATAAGAGACTGAACTATAATTAACTAAACGAGACTTTGCCGAGGCTAGACACAAATATCTAGCGTAGTTGGCTCTTAAATTAAACTAGCCGGTGAATATCAATAGGCACATATAATACCCCCGAGCGTATCAGCTTCAAGAGTGATTTAGTCAGATGTCAAACATTTGCTACTGAGAACCCCTAGCACTCTCCATCGAAGCAAGCTGAACCTTCCTTAAATACTTCTTCCACTTCATTTGCATTCAACGTGATTCTAAAAACTTATTCTGGTAGGGAAGATTATTCTGTGATAGGTCATAGGGTTATTCTTGTAAAGGGTTGTAAGTTGAAACAGAAATTGATAGGAAAAGGTTTCAATATTAAAATAACTGTTATAAAATTAAAATATACCTTGCAAGGCTGTTTTTATTGTAATCTCGATATTTAAAAATATAGAAAAAAAAGAAATCTTTTGCCATAATTCCGTTATCCGTGAGTGCATGCTTGGTAATAGCTGCGGCCGCGTTCTACATGTAATTTCTCAAATGGTGTTAACAGAATCTGCTGAATGTTTCTAGGTTACGTTTACAGTATTGACATTGCATTGCTTGTAGTCTAGACTTCGTGACTGAGTAGATGATTACATTCAGACTCTTAGATATAGCTTGTTGCATTTGTGACTGCAAGGTAGGAGATCTGCTTGGAAAAGTAGAATTGGACTTATGCAGTTGCTTAGTTTAGTTGCATGTTACCTCGTTTTCATGTAGCAGGAAAGTGTTTCTAAGTGACGTTACGTTAAAAACTGTCAACGTTTACAAATGCAGCATACGATATGGCTGCGTTGCTTCTTATTTATTAGTGTATTTAATAATGCTGCTGAACGTTGAACGGCCATTCCTATTAACGGCACAGCCGTACGTCCATTGCGAAAAAAACTGGGACAGTTCTATATCTCCCTTTCTACTGGGCCGATTAATGAAATTCAGCTTGTGTTTATCATGTCTCGGAAGCGCGACTTAGGATATGTATCAGATTTATATATAGCATTGCTCTAATATAGGTATTTTGACACAAAATCAGACTTTTACTGAAATGACATGCTAATTTTTGCTTAACAAATGCTTAACAATTGTAGCTTAACAAATAAAGCATTTAGTGCATTGTGTATACTTCGGGAAATTTACGTAATAAGAACATTATGCGTGCATGGTGTACTTTGCGACTGTACATAGTAATAGGATTGTACGTGCATGGTGTGCTCTGGGATTATACGTAATAATATATCACCCAACTACATGTTCGATTTTATAATTACTTAGTATAGTTGTTCTCAAGCAGCGTCCCGGAAGTTCCCTGCCCCACGTAGAAGCAAAGACTCATTACTATCCATCGATATCAGCGGTGTCTAAAGCTTCAAGGGATTATTATTGACAATTATTTATTGAAAATTGTATTCAATTATTTAATGTATAGTGTACTCACAAGTCTGCTCTAATTCTGTATTGATGCGAAATCAGTAAATTGGTACAGTTGATATGATAATTCAGAGGCTTAGTAATATTTGTTACGATAATTTTCTAAGGCCAGTGAGAAGACAAATGGGGTTGTACGAGGAAACCACATCACAGACTTCCTTTAAGCAAGGGTGACTTCTTTGACTTTGGTCAAATTAGGGAAATAGATTGATAAATATGGCTCCATGAAAGAAAGTTGTGTGCCTTAAATCACCTCTACTATACAGTTATCATTCTCATAGGGACTAGATCATTATTCAGACTGCGAGTTTTGAATATTGTGTCAATTTCTATGCCAATGGACATTCATTCTGTGCAAAACATGCAGGCAAGGATGCATTATTCAGTTTATTTTGCGAGTTTCATTGGTGCCTTTTGTGGTTTATTAGAATATCTTCCTTAAATACTGTGCTGAAGAGATGCGGATGGTATTATGTCTATACTTGTGTTAACATATAAAGAGGCCGCCGCATTTCAATTAGTCTGCACAAAACTCTTGTCAAGATCATATAGTAAATATGATATATCATGTCCGTACAGGAGATAGGATCATGAAAGATCTTTTCTTATAGAAAACTGCAACTTTTTAAGAAGTTTTCTTAATTACTACTTTGTCTACATATTTTATTGATTCTACAGTTGCTGTTATAATAGGCAATTTAAGAAGCTGATATTAAAGTTTAAATACCTTTATCACTATATCCAAGATAAGTGATTTATTAATTGTTTTAAGACGAGAAATGGCAATTTAATTTTGATGATAAATTTTTATGAAATGAACGCTATTTGAAAACTGAATTTCTATCCGTTATCACGTCTTAAGCCAAAGAGTGGAAGCCTTATTTTAATTACTATTGCCGAAATAAGCCAATGTGATAAATTATATGGCACTGAAGAAGGATGTCATTAGTAATGCTTAAGTGATTTAAAATTATTTTAAATAAAACATTTTAAAGCTAAAATATAATTTTTCATTAAATATTATTTTATGTGATTTTAGAATTCACGTATAATTTTTATTTTCTAAATTTTACCAAGATTTTCTTTCATGAACTATAAGTTTTATTATACCTTTTATGAATTTTCCATCCACGCAGTACAAAAACACTATACAAAACGCTGTTTTTCCTAATGTGTAATTTCATTGAAGTTTAAACATGATTTTGAAGTGACTTTTATGTTTCAGTTTCCATAACATTATATCGAAATTAAAGTACTATGATTTTATTTCTCATATGCTGGAACCAAAACTTTGAAAACAGTAAATATACAGTCCTGATATATTTTTTTCTTGTTTCCTATCATGTCAATGTGACTAATGTGCTTACGCCTTCAAGCTTAATTCAATTAAGGTAACATTTTGACTCCGTTTCTAAGAAGAATTATTATTAATTTTTCTTACTTTGTATCGAGAATATATTACTACTTTTTATATATTTTGCTGGTTATGAAACTGCCCTTTACCTTTAGTGAGATTTTACTTTTCAATTAATATAACTTGCTGAAGTTATAATTTACATTGCATACTCATATTACAAGGTTTTATATTCCCTTTAATGAACGCTCGGCGTCAATACTGAGTCTTGAAATATCCCAGTCTCAAAATTTCTAAATAAACCTACAACGGTGCCCGAGTCAAAAGATGCTGGAGAATAAGTCGTCAACACCAGGATTTTGTTATTTGGTTCCCTCCTTCCCAGCCATCCTTAACCATTAGAAAACCGAAGCATTCGCTAACCTGCGTGCTTAGAATACCGAAACGCCCGTCCCCGCCCATTAACTCACAAGATATGTGGAAATTTCAAATGACATCCTTTCTATTTCCTAACAAAGGAGCTTTTATCAGCCTTTTAGGACAAGCTGTCTGCTATGAGCTGATGCAATGTTTTCTCCTTCTACCGCATGCTTACTAATCTAATTGGAAAGTACTTCCTGTTAGCAAACAGAGCGTCTCGATTCCTGCTTCGAAACAAATCTCCCAATTCTACGATATTAGGATATAATAGCTGATTTAGCTCATCATTTAAAAAAGTACCTTATTATATTGTTTAAATAGTCATTTAAGTTTAGTCCTGCGTAATAAAACTATGACCCCAGATTTTAATATTACACGAAAATATCAAACTTGCATCTCTTAAATAAGCTCTTTGTTATTCAAAATTCATTTATCATACTTTACTGGTTTATCTGTCATTTTTTATCTGATAGAACAGCTCCACTCGCACAAAAATACACATGCTTTGACAAAGAGATCCACTTGTAATCTTCCAGAATATTTTCTAGTGTTCGATCCATCTATCTTCTAGCATAATCAATCGGTTTTCAATCGGAAGACTGCAGAATTGCGCATAATGACGTATTAAAGGTAATATAGTCTTTTATCTTTGATTTGAAGTAGATTAACTTAGCAGCAAGTACCAACTATTAAGTTTTATGACCGGCAGAGCTGTGGCTTCATCAATAAAGTTTTATTAATTCGTTTACGTATTTCTATGGCTATTTGTAAACCTCAGTTACATTCTTGGACTGCCAAAATATTTGAAGGCTAATTGTAGCTACAGAGTTAAATATTTGGAATTTAACACTAAACTTTAAAAGATTAAAAAATTTCTATATATAAAATTTTATATGAATTAATATTCATTTATTGTACTTTGCAGGAACTTTTGCAATGATAAGAAAAAAATATTTCCAAATGATAGTCTAAGAGCTATTAGTGTATTGTCGCCGTTGTAGGTAAAGCAAATAATTTAGCAAATGCCCAGTTAAAACATGAATAATATACTTATGTGTTTCTTGTATATTCTTATAGATTTTATAATATTTTTTGCAAATACTTTTCAGCTTCTTCAATATCTGTGTGAAGGAACAAACCCATAAAATGTTGCCCGAACTTCAAAACGTCAGAAATAATTAATTGCGCCTTTCATTCATTAAACAGCATAATTACTCAGATTTTAAGATATTAAGTGCTCCACATAGTATTATAAATATTTAAGGATTTTTTATTCCTTTTTTAATTTACTTCCAATTTTTCGAAAATTTAGGTTCAAATCTCATCTTGTTGCGAAATTGCATTCCCATATCAACCTGTGGGATTTCATTTTGCAAGGAGAAAATTTTCTTAATTATTAAATCAAATGATATTTCGAAAGTCTTGTGTAAACATTTTGAAACATGTTCAGTACACAAATGTAATTCCTTTAATTAATGTAATGCTATCTTCCGTGATATGTGTTCTATTCACAGCAGTGTTTGAAAACAACAGACTATATTTTTAAGAATTTAATAAACTGGCACTATGTAAAACTTATGATAAAGCAGTAAGTGGTCACATCCCTATACCAGCTCTTAAATACGATCCTCAGTCAGCCTTTACTACTATGGTTCTTCTTTTGCATATAATTCCTTCGACAGGTGGCGGTTCTTCTTCATGTTTAAGTTCCTCAAAGGCACGTCTAGAAATGCAAACACAACAATTTCTCCAAGAAGAATTGGGATTCTGATAGTGACGTCTTCCAGGCTTTATCTATAATTTTCAGGCTGCTCACTGTAAGGAAATTGCTTTTCTAAAATTATCAGATGATAAGGTCTCTTCGTTCTGTCACCTCTTAGCATTGTCGATATATGCTTCGTTTGTTCTGGTATAAGACTTTCTAAAGTTCGAAATAACCTGTTGATCTAAAGGCTGGAGTAGTGAATTGGTATTGCGGAGAAACTGGCCTTAATTAACTGAATATCTTCCAGTAAGTCCTCCTGGTCGATGAGAAGGAGCCAAGATAATGAATAAGTAAGGCCTGGAGGATGAGCAGGAAGATCATCCATGAGAGATATGATATGATTTTGAGTGACAAACTCCTTTCAAAGGATGTTTCCTCGACATAGATCTAATTTATGTAGTCAATGAACACGAGAAGAGTGATTTGATCTCATGCACTTTGTGGTTTTTGAAGCCTCATCTATTTCAGAGTGATCTACGAGCAGAGATAAGACTTTGAAATTACCATTCGCTTCATCACTCAACAAGAGCAGGAAAAAATGTAATGATCGGCACAGCATTATCTTCAGCTGATTCCTCTTTGACATTACTTTTCTAAAGCGCTTTGTCTGGTTTCAGGTAAAAAACGTACTGCCATAGGCAACGTACGGAAATCATGGCTGCCTGTAACTGGGAAGCGAAAATTTCATCAACCTCAGTGTCCAATTTCATAGCCTCACAACACCGGTACCACCTTTTCTCTTAAAATTACTTAACCATTCCCTTGCTGACCTTGAAGTTGACCTTTTCCTGAAATACATGCAGCTTACTTACGAGATCAGCGTACAGGACCTTTGACTGATTATTTCTCAATCACAGTGACAGATTAATTTCTCAATCACAGTGCCACCTGATAGTTGCTTCTCGCTTATCGACACGAAAATCAATTATTTTAATTTACATCTTTAGTATGTGGTCACTGACTTATTACTATCTTAATAGGTTGGTGTTCCTAACTTGTTTTGTTGAATCTGGCCTTCTTTTTTCTTGGTTAATATTGTGCAAATCGTTGACTTAAACGTATAACATAGTGAGATATCTGTTACTCGTATATCTCCTTAGTGATTTATGATGTTTTTCTTCTTAAGTTCTATCATAATTACCTTATTATTCAAACTTTTCCTCAAGTAAACGTTTGTTACAGTACAATTGCTAAAGAGAAATCTTGGATACAAATAAAAAGTGATGTTTTCACACGTAGTATACGCACACACGTAGTCATAGGTCGTAGTAAAACAGTTAACAGTATATGCTTTTGCGATATTTTACATTCGAATGGAGAGTTCTCTCTGAGCTATTGCAAGCTACAAAATTTGCATCGGGAAATTTAAGTTACTCAGGAGATGAGTTACACAAGGACGTAGTTCTGTATCTTTACGGAATATTTCATTGTCAAAGAAATTGGAGACTATGAGAAGATAACAGGTAAGACATTTATTGTGTATTGATTTTATGAAGAATAATGGCTTAGACCTCACGAAGGCTTAAAAATTGAAACAATTGATAAAAATTAATAAACACTTACAAAACAATCACCCGTTTAGGTACATGTATATCATCCTACCAAAATTTTGATTACTGCAGACACAGAAAACAAAGGTCGGATATGCAATTTAGTCTAACTGATGAATTTATGTTTTCCGCCAATCAAGGACCAGTATACTTTACGTTACACAGGCAAAATTATTAATTGCTTAGCACATAATAAGAAAATGACGACAGAAGTTTGCAAAATGTGTTTTGTGTTTAACCTCATTGATATCAACCTTTTTAGGAACACCTAAAATTAGCAACCTTGTGTTTGGAACAGATTTTAGTCAAGACTCTACGATTTCGAAGGCAAACAGGCGTATGTCCCTGTTTCATCAGGAGCAAATAAGTCTACAACGAAAGGAAAGCGATGGGTATATTTATACCCCAAGTGAGTAAAGCGAATGAGAAGGCTGTGCCATCTGTCGGAAGAAATAATAACAAAAATTTAAAAATTATGTTAATACAAATTTAAAAGGGTTAGAAAGCACCGCATTGGAATTAATGTCATCAACTAAATAAGACGAATCTTTTTGAATGTCACTCACACACTGACTGATATATTTCACTCAAAATAAAAACCAATGAATTTTATAGCATATCTTGCCACTGTTGAGTTATGTGATCCAAAGCGTTAACGTTTCGCATTAGGGAACACGAATCATATGTACGAAAAGGTGAAATTAACAAGTCTTCGATATTAGCTTCGATATTAGTTGGGAATTTAATCAAAGTTTTGACTCTAGGTCTGCAAAAATTAGCGACGGAACATCAGTTGATACATTTTATGTTTCTTAAACTTTTTATATTCACAAAAATTATTTTTGCTTAGTTAATGACATTAATTCCATTACAGCCCTTTTTAACGCTTTTAAAATTCTAGTAACATAATTTTTAAGTTTTCGCTACTATTTCTGCTGATAGATTCTCTCTCGCTTTACCGTCTTGAGGTATAAATACAACTGTGGACGTCCTTTCTTTGTTTCCTCCTTTGTCTTAGGAATCTCATGGTACGCTCTTCTCTCTCATCGTGTGGAGAAATTATCAGATGTTTCACATTTTTCGGTGCTTCTCTCCTTTTCTTTTGCTGCAATTTCTTTTCAAAGATCTTTTCCACGTCGAGATTCATACGTGTTATGTGGTTTAGGGCTTTATGTGAAGAACCGGCAAAGTTGCTCTGTGCAATAGTTCGGTAATAACATCAATCTTTCTTTGTAGATTTCTTTGCTCCTGATCACGAGGGATTTGTACGTTTGGTTCTCGAAAGCGAGAGAACCTTGATTAAAATCTATGCGAAGGATATAGTTGCTGCTTTGCTAATTTTATGTTTTAGTTTACGTGTTTCTCATCTGTCTTTTTAAATACCCCAAGCAAGTGAAAAAGTATGATAAGATCACTGTTTACAGTTGTGATCATGACAGTTGTAATCACTGTCAGAAATAATTTAATTTTTAATTCTGAATCATGATCAAACGTGTTTAATTTGCTATAAATATCTTCATCTTACTCAATAGTCACCCCTGGGATTACAAAAACTGGCTTTGTGTTATTATACTCTGACAGTTGTGATTCTGGGGGCACATAATACACGAACCTGATTTCTACTGCCAGAAAGAGTAGTATGCTGTACCTTGTATTAGATATATTCCTTAAGTTTTTAAAGTATTTATGAATAGAACGCATGGTAAATAATCGATTGCTTTTATTCCTCAGAAGTACAATCAATAAACAACATCATGTAATGTTTCCCGTTTTGTAATCCTTCTTAAACGAAACTTTGGGGAGTTTACAATTGATATTTACACCTAAATAATGAAGCAACGTACAACCTAACAAAATTTAAAACCCCGAACTGTTTACGTCCAGATAACAGAATATCAATCATATACCATATTTATCTTCTTTTAAAATTATTCCAAAGTCGCAATTGCCCCAAATTCACTTCTGGGCATGCGCAGTGTGTGTAATTCGTTTAACATTGTTCAACTGAATATGCGGTCTGCCATTACGCCCCCGAGAGAGGTGATCGCGGATGCCAGTTCATCGCAGGGGTGACAAAGAAGGGACTTCACTTTAAAGTCCGTAATGTCCTGTATTGGGCACTCTGGCATGCGGGAAGCTAAGTTTGTATTACCATCTCTTTTTGGAGATGCTTTTGATTTACTTCCTACTCTCTTGTGTGATACGAAGGATAAATAGTCAGTCCATGTATTCTTTTAGTATGGCGGAACACGCATTTGCTTGATTATTCGGTAGTCGATTATTCATTAGTTGAAACCTCCTCCTGCAAAGCCTGTAGGCATTTCATGTTTGTAGTTCAAATGCCTGGGCATCTTCTTCCTATTCTTCTAGCTCTACTGAAACCAAAACCAAAAATCCGAAAGGAGTGTAGTAAGCTTCAGACAAATACGAAGGAGAGGTACAGATAGATGTAGGCGGAACATGGAACATCAGAATTGTATAATCGGTCACATAAGCATGGTGAGCCGCACTAATTGTGCTGTTACTCTTCAGTTTTGAGAAAGACCACCAATGGAGCGATATGAGGATCTCCCATCACACTTTCCCTATCTCTAACATTTCAAGACTTTTGAATCGCCCTGCATGTTAAGTGTCTCCGTGCCGACAGATTCTGCACGCTTGTAGAGCCATTAAATTTTTTTTAGAAGCCGGAGAGATGAAAAATGAGTGTAGCCTTCCCCAGGAATCGAACCACGGACCTCTTGATTTCGCGTCAAGCGTGCTGACCGCTACAGTACGAAGGCATGCAAAGAAAGCGGGAGAAATACCTTATACGCTTAACAAAATCCATGCCTTCTCTAAAAGTGGTAAATGCGAAAAACAGTGGAAAGGGTTAAGACTCTAATATTTGTCTTTACAAAAGCATCGCATCTGAGAGCTGCATTGAATTTAATTAATTTTCGATGGTCATTTTAATCTAAGTCATATTTTCATTATAGGTAGCTACATCCCGAATGAACTAAATGATTTAACCTGTTGTGTTTTGAACTTTATAATGCACATGTAACTTATATATATTTGAAGAGGTATTGTTGTTATGCTTCTTAAAAATTAGTCTGCTGCTTTAAAATTTATCTCTTATGGCTGTGTTGATTGTCTTATAAGATGTTGTATCAAAAGATGATGATAAGATAGCGATTCTGTTATAAGATGGTAAATAAAAGGTGAATTCTGAAGATATAAATCTACAAGATTATCAAAGAAATAATAAAAAGTTAACTTTTTTTACAGTAGCCGCCATGTATAAGAATCAGGTTTGTATCAGAAGTTTTTTAATGTTTTTCTTTTGCAGTAAAAGCCTTCAGATTTTTTATTTCATTCAAAGTTTTTACGGGTTTTATTGCATTTAAGTAAGTTGCGTCTTCTTAGATATCTAAACTTAGTTTTCTAACGGAATTAGCAGCTATGGTGAGGGATCATTAATGAAAGTGGATTAATACTTTCTCATCAGCTAGGAAAAATTTTGCAGAGGTCATTACATAGAATTCTTGCTGTAAATGAGCTGCCTTTATAACATACGTCACCACTACATGTTTCAATCTAAAAATATTTCTTATTTTGCAGATTCCACCGGCACTTGTCTATTGTACTGGCAGGGTTCTGTACTCTGGCAGTCTCGATACCGGAGGATAAAAACACGAGCCTGACGGTTAACAATTAGATCTTATGCAATGCCACTTGAATTAATATGTTTGTGCAGGTCTTGTTTTAAACTGCACATTCAAGAGTATATCTGAAAACATTTGAGGCATATTTTCAGTTTTCTGGGTATCGTCGAATATCAAATGGTAGTTTAAAGACGAATATTTAACTAATATTTTAATAAATAACAATTATTTAACCCTCTGACCGGCCAGGGGTTTCACTAAGAAAGCACAAATTTCCCAAAAATACTACGAGAAGAAATTATTTTCTTGATTTTAATGTAAAAATTCTTCTGGTAATTTGTACCTGGATTTGAATACTTTTAATATATTGCCTTAGTTGACATATTTTAATATGCACGTATATATACATTCTTACACATATCAGAAAAAAATATTCTAGGCTGTATATGTACGACCTTGCAGATTAGAGGATTCTAAAAATATAGTAATGTTATTAGTAAATAGTAATATATATTTACAGCATTATATAAGTATAATAAAAAATTCACTGAATATCAGATGTGTTGTCGGATTACGTCCAAAACGAAATGCTGCTTAAAGAATACTTGATGTGAAATGGTCACTATGAAGTATATGTTACGTCATTGTGTAATGAAAGCCCTTTCAACCAATCAAACACTTTATACACCTTTTTGCTTCTAAACTCTTCCAACAGTTCATACAAAATTATGAAATTCAAGCTTTTAAATATCATTATAAACTTCAATTAAATATGAAAATGGTGGTTTAGTGGTTCATTATTAGATGTAACATTCGTCTTATTTAATATCTAGATTGTTTCTAATAATTAATATGATTATCTTAAAGAATAAATGAACAAATGTTAATCAGACATAAAGTGTATGAAAAATAATAATACAGTCACATAAGATACAAATAAAATGCATTAAGATGCAATCTTTCACACGCAATCAATGTGTCAAATTACCTTGAAATTTGTTCTGTAATATATTTATACAAATTACTCAAATATCGGATGTGTCAACAATAAGGAAAATTACTAAATTTAACTAAATAAAAATGGAATAGTCATGCTTACTGTTATGCCAAGGATAAATGTTTTTATTTGAGCAGTTTTCAGTTAAAAGTTTTGATTTGTGGTGACCCGTTGTTTAATACAAAATCACCGACTTTAAAACTGACATAAAATTTTGGATTTTTCAATTTCAAGAGTTTTTCGATGCATCAGATATTACTTTTTACTTAGTTCACATTTGCTTGATTAATGTATTTCAAAATTCCTTTCTGCAAGTCAAGAAAGATCTGTATTTAATAATGATGCTGAAATTTAACAGAAATTGTAATCCATTTGTTGAAAAAAAAAGCAAATAAGAGGTTTATCTTATTTATATGACTATATGTCAGAGGACGACGATTCTAAATGGTTTCCACTTGCCATAAAACTATCGCCATTTTCACTAATGTTAACAAAGCATTGTGAAGGATTAAAACCGTTTATTATTAAAGTAATCTTCACCAAATTCGTCGTTCTCCAGTATACTTCAACACACTTCTCTCTTTTAAGAACTAGGCAGAAAATAATTGCCATCAGACAAAATCTTTGACAAGTTTTCGATTTTAGTTTCAGCTCGCTGGAACACTTTAGCATTATCAGACTAGGTAATTAAGCAGTTGTGTTTTTGAAATATAAAAATATTCTAACTGTGTTATAAATGATCCTCTAGTAAGGGATCGGTTTTCAAATCTATCGTGCTTTTGGTTAACAGGAAAATAATGCGGTATGTAAATTTGGACTTTCTTCAAGATTCTTCCCATCAATTGGTTTTTCAAAACTAATGTCCCAAATAAAAAAAGTGAAGATGTTTCATCTATTCTGCCTATTGGTAACTCAGAGAATGCTTTTTTCTTCGCTTTCCAAGCCAAAAGAAAAAGTTCTTTCTCTCACTCCCCCCCTCAATGTTATGATACTTCTACTAGCAACACGGAAAGGCTAACTAAAACTGACCGATGTATATGCGAGCATTAAATAAAGATACCTTTACTTATAAATCAGCTTCCATCAAAGAAAATTAAAAACTCGTTTCTAAGTGATCTGAGGTCCCCCCTAGCCTTTCTAGAAAGAAATCGTTTGTCATTCTTGAAATACCGCTCGATTGTATTGTAAGTAATTCTTTCCTTTCAAAATATTGTGAAAGTAGCAGAACTAGCCATTCAAAAAAAAACTTGAAAACGTTTTTCTCCTTTCCTATAAGAAATGAATATATTTTAAACAGAAAAACTGACTTTTAGAAGTGACAATAGTAATTTCTTAAAACGAAATTTCTAGCGTGCTAAATTACAAACTATTTTTATTTCTAGTATTTCATTTTTATAGGGACCTGATTTTCATAACACCAGTTCTTAAAAATAGCAGCTACAGTATTTGGAACCACTAAAAATGTTTCTTTTTTTTATTTATGATTTCATGCAATATATGCTAAAATCAGTTTTATAATTGTTTCAAAATTCGTTTCATATCTTAATCCAGGCATTGGGAACTATGATTTGTGTTTATGCCTTTTCGTTATGCAAATATGTCTCTTTATTATGTAATTTTTATTTTGTAGTTATATTCTTTTAAATTTATTTGATATTTTTATGTGTGAACTTATGTTCCAGTCTTTGCGTAATTTAAAATTTGCTTATGATTCTTTTAATATTTGTTTTTATTTTTATTTCATACCATACACGATTTTCCAGAAACTTTCTTTTTTGGTTCTAGGTTTTAAATTAAATCTGTACCTGTAATTTCAATTAATCAAAGTCTGAATTTTATTTATTAATTTTGGTTTTAATTTAACTTATGTTGAAATTTCTTTGGCCACGGAAACCTTGAACTTCAATTATTTTTGCAAGTTTCTTACAAATATTTTACTTTGTCATCTAATTAGTATTAACATATTTAAAATTTATTTCATGTATTCTATTTCATGCACGTTATGAAGAAAAGTAAATGAATTTTTCGTAATTTTCAGTTTTTCCGAAACCGGGGAATTCTGTTGATTTAGGTGAGTATGCACGAATGTAGTTTAAATGTAAATAAAACACACTTTAAAAACAAAATGCAAATTGTAAGGGAGAGGGTTTTAATATTCAGTGCTTTTAAAAACCTAAGCTCTCTTTTCATTGACAGTTATTAGTAAATATTATGTCCGGATTAATGTATTAAGTCAATTAAATACATTTTATTGCACTTTTATGTGGGGTTAGCTTCTTTCAGAACCTTTTCCCTCTGATTATTTAGCACCATTTTTTCTTCTTTTATATTCATATTAACTTCGCTGTAAATCGAACAGGTTTCGAAGTAATATTAAAATTTTTAACTATAATATTCTTTTTGATGCACGTCGAATCATAGCTTTTTGCTTTTTTTTCCACTGAGTTCCAGGTGCTGGCAGCATAAATAAGAAAGGATGAGGAAACAAAAGTTATTCCGAAAGGCTCGATTTTTTTTATGATAAATTCTTCCAATTAATCATATAAACAAATATAGTGTAATATGAAAAGTTTCTTTAAAGAAATCTTCCTCGTTCAGGCAATTCTGGTGTTCTTGAAAGCAGTTTTGGTGGAACCTATTTACTATCTTCTGCTGTGAAAGTAATAGTCTTTTTCAGGACTAGTATTTTTTCTGCTAACTACTAGCAAGTAGAAAGCATGTCGTCTACAAGTTCTTTCCAGGAAACATTGATTATTTGAAAATATACCAGCAGATCAGAAGGCGAAATTGAAAAACCTTTTGCATGAATTCGTTAAAATCTATGGTATAATTCTCCGATTTCATGAGTTTCACAAGTCCCAACCCAAGCGAACTACCTTGGCCCTTGCCATCACTTTGCGAGCTAAAACATAGCATTCATTTTATGACTTCAGTGCAGATATTGTTAATGTACTATGCCATTAATACTATTTTATTAACTTAACCCCGCAATTCTTAAATGTGCAGATTAATTCGGACGAAGCGATTTTTTTTAGTAATTCATGTACATACCTTCATATAGAGTGATAATAATAAAATTAACAGGGAACATCTCCTTCTTTAGAAGAAATAACCTTTCGAATGCCCTTAGGAATTCATTTTAATAGTCTTATGCGCATATGCTTTATTTATTTATCATAAAACCACACTTTTATAGCGTCCTTAAGCGTACGCTCTTTTATCGTACAATGCATTTTGCTAAGATGTGCCTTCAGAATGTACTCCAAGTTTTAGATCGGATTTACGTCTGATAAATTTTCAGGTGAATATAGCACAATAAATTTAGTTTCCAACATGAGCTTCTTGGCAGGTTTCGAATTGTGGCATAGAGCCAGGTCTTGTTGAACTGTTCCTGCAGAGGTTTTCAAGAATAGCACAATCCAGGGTAACAAAATTTCTATGTACGTCTGTGAATTAATCATTTCACCAGTTCTGAACTAGACTTCCACCACTGCCATCTGCAGTGAAAAAAACCTCAAAACAATTGTTTTTTAGTGTATTTAGCGGTTTATTGGTCAGAGTAAGGTTTTACGGATCCATCCTTTATTGGTCTAATAACGTTAGATGTGTAATCAAGGTACAAATAAATGAATCTCATCCCAGAAAAGGACCTTTTATCTGTCATTTATAGTTCAAGGTTTGTAACTTGAACCACAGTGATCATTTTTGCATAATTTCTAGTGCTATCATCACAGCCATCCGCTATCTCTACGAAATTCTACACCGTCTTGTGGGTTCTTTTTCCCTCTGCATTGGATACCGACGCGATATTTATGGACGATAATGCCCGCCCGCATAGAATTCGAAAGATGCGGAGTTATCTGGAGGGTGGAAACATTCACATCTGCCGTGGCCTGCTAGATGACAGTTCTTTAATAAAATTTTTATATAGTATATGTGGGACAGCGGATAGCAGGTCGCAGTGTTCCGGCAGGAACACTCCACGAGCTCCAGCATACATTACTACAGGAATGAGGCTACTGCCACAGTACGCGATTGATAACACTATTACCAGCTCGCCTTGCCTTTGTCAAGCATGAGTTTCTGTTAGAGGTTATCATGCCTATGAAGTTTCTATTGCACATTCATTCCACCCGTTTAGTCTTTCTCGATGTGGTGTCCTAATACATGCGTTTTTGTATATCTTTATTTTATTGTTTGCTATACGGTATACTAAAGCCAAGCCAACTTCTTGAATCTCCACTTTCATACATATCTATGAAATAGTTTTTGCTTTATTCCGTGTTTTGCCTCTCTCGCTTACTTTTTGAGCAAAAGTGTATAATAAAATACAATTGTTATTTCCTTTAAATTCTTCCGTTGCTTTTAAAACTTTTAATATATGAATACTTCTCAACATACTCTAGTTAAACTGATCGCATTGAACTCTTGTTAATACTACTTCATTATGCTTTGTTGAGTTAAATATTCGTATTATTCATTTTGTAACTAACCAGCGTTTGATAGGAAGAATATTTTCATAACTAACAAAAAAATAAATGTCAGTCTAAAATACGATGCGTATGACCATCTATCTGAAATAAGGTAATATAAATCCGTCTAAAATGTGATGGATATTTTAAGTAAGAGTCGTTTAACAAAATCATTTAAAGTGAATGCACATATCTCCTAGCACTTCTTAATACAAACAATCGCCAGTTTGGATTATCAGCAGCAGGCGTGTTTCAAGTCTTATGACAAAAATGTTTGAATCTGGGTTTCAATAGCTTGTATCCTTCAAGAATTCTAAATGTGATTACTGAAGAACGCAAAACGAAGATATTGGCCATTGTGTGGATATGTTTATCAATAACATGACGAATATAATTTTTATTGCCTATTAATAATTATAATGTATTACATACCAATCGTATTTGCATATAAAAACAAGAAAACCATATAGATATTTATTCCAGTATAATAATTAAAAATTTAATTATTTTAGGCAATGAAGCTGAAGGACTTGGTAATGAATTCGATGGAAAGGCAGGTGTGTATCCCAAGATATGTATTTTAGTCTCTACTGCAATTATAATATTCAACTGATAAAACAAATTTACACTGCTTATAGTATCTCTAATTTACTCACTCATTTTTAGGCGTAATAATTAATGTACTGTGCAGCTTACAATATGAGCTTTTTAATTATTGCTGTTAGATTTCAAACTATTTGTTACCTTTTCATACATGTTATGAAAATATTAAAGCTACACCTTCAGTAGTTTAAATGTTATGAAGCACTTTTAAGAAAGAAAATTAAACAAAGAGCGACTTAATGGCTGATTTTATTGGCATCACATCCAAACTAATATCAGGTTACAGTGAATCCTTTAATAGTAACAATCTCATTCAAACGAAAACTTCTGAAGTAACCGGTTTTTCTGAAAATAGAAATGAACATCGGCATTGAACATGATCTCTCTCTGACACGATTACCTCCAGAGAAGCCCAAAGTCAGCTGAAATGTAAGTGAACGTATTAGAAAGAATTCAATATCTTTTATTTGCTCCCAGACGGTATAGCGGTTAGGGAAGTCTGACTGCGATACCAACGGGCACGGGTTCGAATCGCGGAGAAGACGTATTATTTATCTGTATAAATTATCTGTCCCTTCATAGGAGGTAACAGTGACCGCCTATTAGGTGACACAACATGAAAATGGTCACCCCTTCTTGTCTTAGTAGTAGCCAGTGCCGTTATAGACAAGTGCCGTCACTGAAACAAAAAAATATATTTTATTCCATCCTTCAAACGACGGGAATGAAATGAAGTGGTGATTCATTTTGGCACAAAAACATTTTTACTGAAATTTTTCCAAGTGCAAAGGTGAATGATATTTTACACAAAGAAAATCTTAACATAGACTTTACTTATTTTTCATTAATGCCAGCTCATGCTTTCAAAATGGTTTAGGATTATATTCTTTCTTGAAGTTAAATGTAGCAGATATTTTAAGGCTTCTTTGATTTGTTTGTTGGATACACTGCATGAAATTTGGGAAAGATTGCTGTTAAACTGCTTGTTTTCAGAAGCGAAAACTGAGTTTCTGCATGTTCACTCTTTGTTGATATTTATATTTAAAAAGATAAGACATTTTTGTAATCAGGATAGGGGTTTCAGATTTTTTTCGCATATATATTATTAAGTAATGCATAAATGTCTACGTGAAATTAAATGTGAATGCTTACGATTATTTCAAGAAAATATTTGATCTAAAATCTAATTAAATCTCACCTTTTTTTATTTGCTGGACAAAAGAATAACAATTTTTTAATAAAAGAAATATTCAGATTTCCAAGTCCTGATTTGAAAAGTACATTTCAAGGAATGCAAAAAAAATTTTAAGAGGTAAAATGTTAATATTTCAAAGTGTAGAAGCACATGAAAAAATTTAATTTTTTAAAAGAATTTTTAGTTTTATTTAAAAAACTTTATAATAGTAATAATTTTAAATCTTTACAGAAATTTTAACAGTAATTTTATTCTTACAGAGTTCGAAGTAAAAGTTTTTACTATATTTTTCAACTAAAATTATAGTTTTTAAAGTACTTTTAGCATAAGTGGCAAACTTTGTTATGTGAAAAATTTGCAATTTTACATTTCAATTGGCTGTTGAACTTTTTATTGCATAATAACAGGAATTTAATCCAGATTTTTTGCAGTATTCGTTGTTTTTAATTATTCTGAAAACTCTTTGTAACTTTGCATTATTTTTGCATCATTTCTTTTAAAGTTTCCAAGAACAGGAATCGCATTGGTATAATCCTTTGGCTTTTTGAAAAAGAGCGATTAATGTTTTCGTTAAGGAATTCGAGTTAAATTTGTTGTTTTATTTTAATTATTTTCATCTTTGGTCTCAAATAGTTAAGGGAAATGAAGAGTGCTTTCAATAGTTCTTAGTTTTCCGGGTTTTAATGTATTAAATACTACCCCCAATGATTCGATTTTAAACATTAAAACATGAATAATTAAACTGAATTTTTCAATTTCCTCTTTCCAGTTTTCATAATGTAAAATTTAAAAAAATTAATTGTAAGTTATTAGGCATTTGTCGAACAGTTATTTATTTCTCATTGCAACATAGATGCGTTTAAGTTCTAACCTGAAATATGAAAGTTCATTGTTTGTTATTTCTCTTTTAAAATTGGGATTATTGAATTTATTTTTAAATAATCTAATTAACATTAATTAGAAAAGGTTAACTTGTAAGACATGTCTCTTCTATTCCACATAAACTCAACTAGATCCTACAATGATTCTGGAGAATTCTTACACAGTCGTAAATGAAATACCAGCACAAAAGAAGGGTGAAAATAACCCTTTATTTATTCCAAATAATAACAGAAAAGCACGATCTTCGTGCTTTACAATAACATCGTCAACTTGCGGTGAAATTTAAACGTAGACTATAAATCAATTCAAAGTCCAAATAGAATAGTGCTGGATTAACACACTAAAGTATGGCTAACTTAAACCTAACAGGCTCAACAAAACTTGACTCAACAAAACCTAACAGGCGTGACAATTTTCCAAATTCGCCAAGGTATTTAACAGCGAGATAGCAACGAAACGTGCTCTGGCTAGCGAAAACACGCTCTGAATAAACTTCTGGGTTATGGCTTGTGTAAGTGTTGTACGATCTAACTGGTCTCTACCAGTCTATTTTTGTACTGAAAGGAAAAACGTAAGTAATGAATTACTAACTAGCATAACAGCCAATGCAGGAAAGCGTCGCCTGAACTCGTGAAGATCTATAAATCTGTATCTTAACTTTACCCGCTCGGCTATGGATCGTTCTGTAAGATAAGCAATTTAGGCGTCTTGAGCAATATTCAGCATAAGTTCCACAGTTCCGAAAGCGATGAGAAATTTCTCTGTAGTATATTTGGCATTTTTAATCTGATGAGTTAAAGTAGAAATATTATTAATTAGCTTGAAAACTTGAGGATCTTTAAAGATTTGCATGATTTGTGCGATTTCTGGAACCTGTTCTTCTTTGGATTTATTTTACTTTAGTGTTTCACTCAAGAGACTTTTAAGTTTGTAAAATTTTCTGAAGTAGATGGAGTAGTAAAATTAGTGGTAAAGATGGAGTAGTAAAATTTTTTTAAAGTGGAGATGATTTGTTTTCTGTTTGGTTTATTTTTTGGAATCTCTGTTGTTAAACGTTACAGCCACGGTAGGATCTTAGGTGAGATTCTGAACAGAAGATGCATTTAGGTTTTTCATTTGTTTGAAGATGGCATGGATTGCTCCTGTGGTTTTTCGCACATTTTACGCAGCGTACTGGTTTATAGTAGTTGGCCTGAGAATGTCCAACATCTTGACAATTGTAACATTGCCTATTGCGTAGAGTGTAGTTTTCGATGATTACGTTACAGATGTTATTTAAATTATGGACTGCTTCTCCGTTTGCAGTCCTATGCAGTTCCGGAAAAAATATGGGTAATAGTATTTTTTGATTTTCGAATTTCTTCGAAAATTGCCTGGGTAAATTTTTCATGATAACTTTAACAGTGGCTGAGGAATATAGCTGGAAGTTGCGAAAATTTATTTTTGCGTTTTTTAGGATAGTTATCGTGTTGTTATAATCGGTAGTGGAGTTGGTGCGAAAATATAGAGCTTTGTTTCTTATTTCAGCTTCGAAATGTTCTTTACAAGTTTCTCTCGCATAAACTCAATCGACATCCAATTAGGATTCTCTGTGAGGACTATGGGTGGGATATCTTTCTGGGCGTTGCTAACCGATTCTGTAACTTCAATTTCTGAATTGAGGGCTGAAAATCTGTTTTTTTTACGTATTTCTGTATGCGGGTAGGGGTAGGTGATTTGCACGTTTTAGTAGGAGTTTGCCAATTTTAGCTTATTTTCGGTATTTTTTTTCCTATTCACTTGCGCTGGCTGTTGATTCTTCGTAAGCTTCTTTTTCCGTCGCGAAATTCTATCTAACCCAATAGATTGCTAAGAGTAACTGATCGTCGTTTGGATCCTTTTCCATGATCTCAGCCATCATTTTATCCACTTGTTCTAACCTTTCTTTCGTATTTAAGTTATCAGGAATACTATCAGCAATTTCTTTCATACGTTCTTCCAGGGAGACTTTATTTTTTTGGAGATTTTTCCTGAGCGGTTATGAGAAGAGGGAAAACATGTTTAAATTTTTCCAAAGCTTCAGTGTATTCTTCTGATTTTTTATTGGAATGAGAAGTTGCCTGTTTAAGTTTTTTCATTTTACTGATTGATATCCGAATCTCTGTTTCGTTCTTTTTGAAAGTTCTGCCGGCGATAATTCTGCTGGCTTTTAACTGAGGTGGTCGAATAATTCGGGTCCATTTCATTATCGGTAGTTTGGTATGGCCAGAATTTGAATAAACTCAGAGATTCCAATCGCTTAAATACTTACTTCACTTAACTTAAATTTACATTCCGGTAAGGAAATGCGATGGGAAGTTGAGGAGTTCAGGAACGATAACAAAAATTTGATAAGAATGTTAGTTAATTAAAGGACACCCTACAAACTAAACTAAATTTTTCATGTTTATTAGGATTTTAAATTTCAGAAATGTTTTTGGAAATTTAGTGGGTCTATAAAAGACGCAGTCAAATCATTTAGGGCAAAACTCTCAGAATCCAGCGAATTCCGGACATAGGAATATTAGGCTAGCCGGCGCGCCCCGCCTTCTCCATTCAGACAAACACACACACACACACACACAAACATGTTCCCAAGAAAGGGAAGCTACGAAAAGCTTATCATGTATCTTTAAGGGCTCGGAGACATTAAAAGACGATATAATTTTATTACATCTTTATTTTAAATATTTGCATTCGAAACACATATGCTTATTTTGTCCCAGTCGTTCAGAATAAATAAAGTGCAATGCATTTTTGCTCATAAGCTAATTAAAGAAAACCTCAACCACGAATATCACACATTAAATATCCTAGATCAATAACAGATATAAATACTTCATCTGAAGCTAACATATGCACAAATGAATACTAAACAAAATTATTTGAAGAAGTAATCATGCCTACATGTACATTAGCAAGTTCATAATTCCTATGTCCTTTTGTAGTGTTCACAAATTTTTATGAATTCTGCAGTGTACTTTCTTATAAATTCCTAATCTTGCCTTTTTGGTGTAAGAATAGTTCCTAAACTTGTAGATAAAATGGTGATAATTTAGAATACGTTTTTCCTATAAGAGCAGTTATAAACATCTGAAAAGAAGTTTTAGAACATTCTGATTTCGAAATTCGCGTATTTACAGCTCATTTCCTTTCATGATTTTGATTATATTGTTCACCTAAAAATAATATTATTGTTATGATTGTTGTATAATTAGTGTTTCTAATAGAATACAAGCAAGATTTCAACATAAAAAAGTCTCGAAATTAACAACTATATACTTAATTATTTCAGGTCAAGCAGCTGTTGAAAGTGGTGGCGACGAAAACCTTCCAGGTGATTATCACTTAAAATAAATTCCATCCTTTGATGTGAATGGAAAATGTATGCAATATTGCATCGTATCCATGAACATTAATTTCTCCTGTTTACATCGTTGATTTCATTTTTGTGTAACATTTACAAAACCTTTTAGGTAAAAGACGTGATTTGTCAGTTACAGTTGTTAAATTGATTAAATTTACGGGTTTACTAATAATTTTTAAAATTTAAACGCTTACTCAACCTCTCTTAGTGCCGTGACAAACTAAACTAAAATATAACTACTATAAATTAGTTAGAAAAGAAGGAAGGAACTGGTTGATTGGACTAGACTCAAAATAATATTACATATAACTTTTCTTAAAAAATTACTTCACACATAGCAAGGCAAATTCATCTTAATAAAACTTAACCTGAAAGGGAAGCAAGAATAAATCTTCTCTTGTACTCGGTAGAATAAGATACGATTTTAACTAAAACATTTCTAGAATTCACTCATTTTAAAATAAACTCAAGTTTCACTACTTCATATTCATTAATCAAAACCTCATAAGCACCAGAGAAGAAGTATTCAAACACCAATCAATCAGTTCCACTACGAAAATCAAGCTCAAGTTCTAACTTTCCTGGCACCTAAAACAAACATTCTAATATTCAATACAAAATGTGGTTAGTACATATTTGTTAAACAGGGCGCTTTCTGAGTACCCTAAAATGCTTAAACATTTTGCAATAACCCCAAGCAAAATCTCCGTGTTTCTTAAAAGCCTCCCGGCTCAAACAAATGGAGTGACTGAACAGACCAACTACTTATAAAAAAAAACACAAATCCAAGTAATAACATAAAATCAAACTCATTTATTAGTATCTAGGATAAATTTATGGGAGAACTGGCCAGACTACCCTTACATACAAATGCAATAAACATTCTACATTAAATTTCTCCAAGAGTCATTTATCAATATTTTTTGAATTTTAACATAACAACGATTACTTAGAATAACTGGAACATTAAATGAATTACTCAAACTGAATTCTCACTCAAAATAATATAGAAATTACCATTAACATAAATTTCGTATTTTTGACAAAAATTTTAAATTCTTCTAAGACACAAACAATCCTTTTCTTTTTTTTCAAATAAATTTTGCTCTTTCTCCCGAAATTAAGCAAGATTAGTTTAAATTACACTACTTAAAAAATACTATAATCTTACAAATAAGAATATTAAGTAACTCACAGTAAACTATCGGAATTTCATCATCATAGGCTATAGGCGACGTCATCATAGGAAGCTATAGGCTGCAGATGAGTTCTACTTCTCGCATCAGTTTCCGGAAAATTCTAAGATCAAGAAAAATGTTCTTTTGTAGAACCATAATGAAGAATCAATATTTAATCATCGGTAATCCAAACATTCTGAAGTATTAAAGTTGAGGGAAAAACAAAGGTAATAAACAAGGTGCATGACACTCAGGTGCTTCGGCTGACAGCGACGACGGGAATTTTCGAGCGAAGACAGAATGTTGAATTTTTATTCTTCTCACGAAGGAAACGCTTCTGCTTGGTACGAGCCATTTCACTTCCGTTTTACGGGAAAACGCGCTTCAAACTCGGAAGAGTTCGCTCTGAGTTCTACTTCTCGCATCAGTTTCCGGAAAATTCTAAGTTCAAGCCACCCGCAAGGGCAAAAGCTCGGCCGCGGGGCCAAAAGACCTTTCTGCTAATTCTCTTCTCTGTATCGAAACTTATCTCCTAAATTCCGGCGAACACAGCCGCAGCATCGCATATCTCTTCCGCTAAAAGCCGAGTCCGTCCGCAGAACACAAGCGCAAGCCACCCAAACCAGGGTAAGCTTGGCCGCAGGGTCAAAGGCCCTCTCTGCTAATTCTGTTCTCTGTATTCAAACTCAAAAACTCCAGAATCCAGAATGACTTCAAAACTCGGGCAACAACCAAGGAAAATTCGGTTTCTCCTCCCACTCACAATTATAGGTCCAAAAGTTACACATAAAATTAAATTCTTGCCAATCCGGGACAATTCAAAATAATTTAACAAGACAAATTCAAACCCACAAACGAATCAGAATTACGTCATTGTCTACAGTAGCACCTGCCAAAACTGGAAACTAAAAATTCGACCCCCCTTGCTAACAAGCGAAAAATCTAAGAAACAACAAAAACTGCCCCTTCGATATCCAATTTACAACCTTCCCTTTCTTCCGAAGCTATAAACAAGGCGACAAAGCTGAAACGTGAGTGAACAGCGGGAGGCCAATTACTATAGCCACTTTTACTGTTAGCTAGCAAAGACAAGGGAACAACGATATACTGCTCAAAGTTGCAACTGTCATCTTAAAGACTATTCCCACAGATGTTACATCCGTTAAAAGACGCTTCCCTTTCTGCGTTAGAAAATTGAACCCTTGAATTAAAATTAATTGCCTAAAGATTTTAAATACACTCTTTACAAATATATATATATATATATATAGATAGATAGATTCATTACGCTCTTCACAATTTCAGATTTAAAAAATCAACTACAAACACAAATAGAATACTTAAATAATTGATTACTTAAATGATCAAAAACACTTAAATTAAAACACAGAATTCACGACACAACACAGTTATGCCTTTTGCCAGTGACAGTCATAATTATTTTAACTTGTACATAAACGTAAATGTCACTGGCATCGAACTCCTAAAAAGTATTAAAGACATTCGCAAAGTAACTCCATTAAAATTTACAATTTCTGCCCTTTTTCTATAATTAAGTGCTCAGTACTTTGTAAGCAGTATCGCAGAAGCTGGAGGAATATGTACGTTCCTTTCCCAACCCATTTACCTACTTCTTCTTCCCATTTATGTAATATAATTGCATCAGAATATGTGACCACATTCTGTATTTAGTCATTAAGCACATAATTACTATTATATCTCTAAATAAATTAGAATTAAGACTTGAAAATGCGGAGCATATTGAATAAAGACCTAACTTTTTTACCCCTTTCTCTACAACACTATATTTCACGAGGTACACCTTGCGCATAAAAAACAGTACAATGCTATATCTCCCGTTCTATTGGTCTGATTTACGAAATTTACCTTGAGCTTTGAGCTTTTCATGGCCCGAAAAACATGACTTAAGATATCTATTAGATTTATATATAACATTGTTCTATCATAGGTATTTTGATAAAAATTCGGACATTTTCTATTGATATATCGATTTTTTCCATATTTCGATACTAAAACTAAAATTATGCTAATTTGCCAAGTTTTGTAAAAATCGGAAGGATAATTTTTAAAAAATTAGGTCTCAAGATTTTAACTTCTCAATGTTCATTGAATTTCGTTATATATTTATTAATCTGTTTTTAGGCCAAAGGGACTTTGTTCCTGAAGGACTATTGCTTTCGTTTTGCGATTTTGCGTTGGAAACATTAAATGTCGGTTCCCTTTTCAAACTGTTGCCACCAAATATTGCAGCCCTGTAGTATATTTAAAGAAATTAAATAATGATGAATGTGCATAAATGTATGTATGTTTCTCGCATTGTGATAAAACGACAGTACCTAAAGCCATCGAATTTTGAATGACGTAATCCTGCTGCAAAGATGGGCATCTGGAAGCCAAAATTTGAAATTTGGAACTTGTTTTATGATCGATTTCATATGTTGTAAAACTTTAACGAATTTTTGATGAACAAACTCAAGTATTTCAAAGCGAGCAATGGCAACGTTGTACAGAAAAAAAAACATTTTTATTTCCAGCTCGTGAGACTGTGTGTTGGGAATTCTAAAGATATGCCCAGTTTAAAATTATTTTGTGATATTGTTTTTTAACTGAATTTTATGTTTTAAGTGCAAAGAACATGATATTTAATAAATAAAGGTAACACGCAAAATGTTTAAAAAACGCCTCTGTGGACGTAATTTAAAATCTGAAACCTTTCAGATTTTCTTTCTTTTATTTTCTTTTTTTATTAAACTTACTTGATTCCTACTTTTCTAGTTCGGAATTTAGTTTCAATAGAAATGAAATTCGCAGAAATTTTCTGATTTATTTTTTAAATTTGTATTTTTAGCAAATTTTTTAAATTTTTAGAAAATATTTCTTATCATAACCCATAAAGATTACCCTTCACCTTAAAGCAGATGTATATCTAGGCATACCTGCGAAATATTACAGTTTTTTATCCAATTTTTTCGTTCATCCGAAATGAACGAAGGGAAAATAAAATAGTTTACTATACATTAAGATATGTATAATTTTATAATATAAATAATTTTAACCAAAATTAATGAATTAATGTCGAAATTCATTAAGATTTCGCCCTGTGAGTTATTCTTCGCGCAGACTGGAAAAGGTGCGCCAACATAAATTTTTAGGTAGACAGGAACCGTATATCATTTTAGAAAAAGTCCGATTTTATGCCAAAACACCTATGTTAGAACAATGCTATATATAAATAAGTCTTAAGTCGCGCTTTTGAGACATAAAAACGCATTAAATTTCGTCAATCAACCCAGTAGAATGAGAGATATATATGTCTCTCATTTTTGTATAGGAAATGACGATTCTTTGAAATTCATGATAGTACTGAAACGGTTATATATAACGATGACTGTGAAGTTATCAATATTTTTTCAGCAACAATTTTTGGTCTGGAGCTGCTCCGTCTTAATCCTTAACAACTGTCGGTGTTGTGATATAAGTATCCGATTACCCTCTGTCTGTGTTTTTGGCATTTTGCTGATCACAGTAGCTATTCAATAGGAGGAAATAAAACAAATTTGTGGAGAGATAAGCACTTCAGATACTTATTCTGAGAATAATAAAATAACGCTGTAATAAAGCATAGCTGTTAACTATTCGTCTCACCCCCCCCAAGAGCTTGATTTTGGATTATGCCGCCTCTGCGGACAAGCCAAAAAAAAGATCGAGTACTGATTTATAGGGATCTATGTATACCATATCTATGTATACGTACGTAATTTAAAGGGATCTATATATTGAACTGCAAGCATTACGCTTGTAATGCTTTTATATTATGTTTAAAAGAAAATATTTTAAATTATTGAAGCGACCGTAATGTTTTCGAAGTAAGGAAATAAAATTTCCTCTTATAATAGTAAATTGCCATGCTTAACAGTGAGAAGAAACGAAAATCAGCGAATCACTTAAAAGGTAGATTTTCTGGAATCACAAAACGAATGTCAACACAAACAGACAATTTATTAAATTCCAACCACTCCCAGTATCATAGTTATTGATTTATTTTATATTACTCTTATTCTATTTCATTATTTTTAATAGCTTCATCGTTATTATTTTTAAACAGAATGATTTAAACCAAAACAAATGCAGGATATTCAAAGTTATAAGTACTGCTTATTATTTCATTTTAGGTGATGGAGGTGGATCCGCCGGCGCTGGAGGCCCTGGAGAAACAGGTGTGTATTAATATTTTTATAAAAGTATCAGAAATATAAAAACGGTTATATGTAAGGACGATGTGAAGTTATCAATACTTTTCAAGCAACTATTTTCAAATAATGTTTAAATAATTATTACGTGATAAAATAATGCAAAATGCATTGAATATTTCCTTCGAGTAATGATTGTTCAGAAACTACACCGTCTTAATCCTTAACAACTTATCTATTGTAATATAACTATTCCATTACTTCACTCCATTCTTAATGGTGATTCTACGGATTGTTATGTATTCTAAATAAGGATGAGGACCTTTCTATTATAGTAGTGAATTAGCACGAATATCGATGAGAAGAAGGAAAATGAACGGATTACTGCAAATGTAGATTTTCCTTAATCACAAACAAGTTGTTCACACAAACAGACAATTTATGAATTTCCAATCCCATGCGCCATCTCAGTTACTGATATATTTTGAATTTACGATATTCTATTTTATTATATTTTACAGCTTCGGCGTTATTGTTGTTAACAGAATAATTTAAATCAAAAGAAAGCTAGGATATGCAAAGTTCTATTATGTACTGAATATTACTTCATTTTAGGTGGTGATACAGGAGGATCAGCTGATGCTGGAGGTTCAGGAACAGGTGTGTAGCGCTCAAAAAATTTTAATATTTTTATTACAGTATCAAATAAATAAAAACGGTTATATGTAAGGGTGACGGTGAAGTTATCGATAGTTTTTCAGCAAAAATTTTCAAATGATGCCTAATTAATTATCATGTGATGTGATTATGAAATTATCTTAAATATTTTGCTGAAGTGAATGATAGTTCAGCAGTTGCACCTTCTTAAATGTTAACAAAAGCACGGGGGGGGCAATATAAATATCATACTGCGTCTGATTGTTCTTTCGGTAGTTTTTCGTTATTTTTCCGAACAAAAAGTTTTTCTCAGTAGGAGCAAATATATATGGAGACGAAGTTAAACAAAAATTATTCTAGAGTTTCGCTTTTAAGAGATTAGCTATGAAATTAGCAAGAAGAATAGACGTTTATTCTATTCAGCGAGTCTAGATGACGGATGTGTCACGTGTATCCACCTCCTTGTACTGCTTTCCACCCGTATAAAAAGACTGGCAACGCAATTTTGGATATTTTTGTATGGGGAATAATAAGCTTTGGAAGACATAATAATGTTGAAGCCCAGAGCTGAGTTTACTTCATAGAATTAATGTAACACACCTCTCTATATTTCTTTCTTTAATTTTGCACACCGGTTGCATCAAAAAAGTGTTTTATTTAATAATCTATTGAACTGGCAAGTTCATACATTATGGTATTCGATGCCATTTCTTTATCTCTAGTGCTTCTTGCCTTGGATTTAGCAGATAAGAATTGAAAAAAAAATTAATCTTTTCTGTTTACTACTAACAAATATTTTTTATCGATATACCGACAAAATGAAACAAAGTTTCAAATTATTCGAAGGCAACAAAACCTCCTTTTTAGTTTCAATATGGTAAGTTAACTATTCGCAGTTTAAGTTGTCTCCTTATGACCAACCATATGTTCCAAAAGTGCGGTTTCCTTTTATTATCTTGCAGTTTCTTTACTATGCCTGCTGCTACACATTTCACAAGCGGAATGTAATGGGCTATGTAACGAACGTTTATCTTCCTCCAAATCATGTGTCATTGTCCTGTACGCCTTTTCTTTCTAAGATTATAAAATTTTATAATATAAAAGATTTGATATAGATGTTGTGCGGAAGTTGAAGATGATATCCTTTAGTGTATTAATACTCCCACACTTTTTCCACACCACAGAAACATTTAATGATATAAAAAATAGCTATACAGATTGAATTAGATAACAATGCTTTCTCGCGCTTGTTGGATGCAAACACAGTTCTGCATCAGTTTTGTCATTTTAAATAGCCGCTCAGCGCCTACTCGCGTTCGCTATCATTGTCACTACCTTCGCGTGATTCTCTGACATCCTCGTATCCACCTCGCTCTCGCTACAGGCGCACAGGTGATGCCCTCTGATGGCTAGGGAACTTAGGAATCCTACATACATATATTTTGTGCATCATTGCGCTCCATTATTTCACATAAACACTTTATACACTTTATTAACAGACCTTGAATTCAATAAAGTGTTACACTGCGAAAAAAGGAGGGGTGGACAGTTCTATATCTTCTGTTCTAATAGGTCGATTGACAAAATTCAACTTGCGATTTTCATCTCTCGAAAGCACGACTTAGGATACACATTAGATTTATATTTAGCATTGTTCTAATATAGGAATTTTGACACAAAATTGGACTTTTTCTGAAATCGCATGCCAAGTTTTCTCCATATTTCGATTCTACGACTCAAATTATGCATAAATATTAAATTTTGTAAAATTTGGTGTGAAATTTACGGAGAAATTAAAAAATTATCTTCGCGTATTTTTTTAGTTTGCTCCAACAATAATTCACTTCGTGAATTCTTAATTTATAGGAACCTATTGTCCTTTCCTTTTTTTTGTTGTAGACGAGCGGGAAAAAAGTCGTCGGTCACACTTTCAAATAATTTTAACAAATTGCGTAAACCACATTTGGAGTTATTATCGCTTATAACATGTATACCAAATTTCAAAACGCTCCAATGTGTAAATTCATGTGTATCTTAGAAAATTTAGAAAAAATTCTGATTTTTTGCAAGTATGCCTAGAAACACATTTACTTTAAGATGATGTTAAAAATTTTATAGGTTATAGTACAAAATGTTTTTTGAAAAATTTATTAAAAAATTTAGACATACTAATTTTAAAAACAAATCATAAAAAATGTTGGAATTATATTTGAACAAATGTTTTAAAAACTATTCGTTCGATTTTAACAAAACTTCGCAGTTTGTCATAATTTGAGTCGTCGAATCGAAATATGGAAAACATTGGCATGTCATTTCATAAAAATTTCGATTTTGTGTCAAAATACCTGTATTAGAACAATGCTAAATATACATCTAATACAAATTCTAATTCGCGCTTTTCAGACATGTAAAACGCAAGTTGAATATTGTCAATCTGCCCAGTAAAACTGGAGATATTAGAACTCTCCTTTTTTTTTCTTTTTCGTGAGCAGTGTACATTGTGCTCCATTATTTCACATGAACACTTTATACATTTTATATGCACACCTTTAATTCAATAAAGTGTGTATATGAAATGCTTACGTTTCATCTTCAGTGCTTCATGATATGCTTTAGTTCCGTAAAAATATTCCAAGTAATCGAAAAGGTTTGTTTCCGCATGAATTTAAAATGAACAGCTATATGATCCAATTTAGGATATAGTTTGACGAAATTGAAAGATAAATAAAAAAAAAAAGATATGAAAGCTTTCAGATTTGATATTACGCCCTAAGAGGCGTTTTTTTTCATTTACATACACTTACATGTTTCGAGAGTATTTAGGCTAATGTTCCTTTGCGCTAAAAATACCTGAACATATCCTGTTTTAGAATTCCCTGTAAAGAGTCTTTTGCGCTGAATATAAAATTTTTTCCCCGTACAGTGTTGCCAGTGCTCGCTTTGAAATCATTGAGTTTGTTAATCAAATATTCGTTGATGTTTAACAAAATATGAAACACTCAATAAATCAAATTCAAAATTCAGGCTTCCAGGTGGTCATATTCGGGTGGAGGACTACGTTATTAACAATTTGATGGCTCTAAGTACGGTTGCTTTTCAAAATATCATTACGAAATGCCCAGCCGCGGTAAGATAGTTTCCCCGCAAAGCAGGTTTAGAGTTGCCAGAAAATAGCAAGGGAACGCAGGGTGCCACATTTGGAGACAAATCGCCCATTTGACAACAAAATATGCGATATGCCATAGACGGGTGGAGAACCTTCCCGAACGAATTCTTACTGTTTTAGTGCAGAATGTTCTCGAACACAAGCCAAAAGCTATATAAAAACTACTGGTAATCAGACAGTCAATCAGTGCGGCGTCTATCGGGTTGATAGTCAGTCAGTGAGTGCCCAGGCGAGTCAGTGAGCGATTTTCTCGAAGTCTAGTGCCAAGCTGTTCGTCGACTGCATCGAGAGAGTCTCTTAGTGTATCTCAAGTCAGTGCCTCGTCGAGTTTCTTGAGCTCTTCGAACGACCGAACCAAGTCGGGGGCTGTATTCTAGTGCATCGTGAGTTGAAGCGTGTTGAGTCTCGAGAGTACGTAAACTTTCGAGAACTACCGAGCAGAGTCAGAAGCAGTACTCTGGTGCTTTGTCGTGAAGTTGTCTCCACTGTTATAGCCTCATCGACTAGGCTGATTATTTCAGCGTGTTTACAGTAACTCTTCGACGACTGTAAGCGTCGTTTTCGAGCTGTCATGAAAAATACTGGCCAATAAAGTGTGTTTCGATGCTTCATCAAGTAGTGTTGCACTTATTCACTCCAAATCCACGAACCCTTAACATACGTCCGAAGAAAAATACGCAACGATATATATATATTATTGCAGATGCTATTCATAAGAGCAAGTTAAACTGCAAAACTGATTGATAAATTTTGTGGAAAAGCTTCGGAATTTCAAACATTTGATAATTCATTTTTCACGACAATAAATCATGATGAAAGTTCTCTAAAGCTGATAAGTTCAATTATTTACTTAGCTTATTTGATGGTGCCGATTTCAGTGCTGAAATATTTTAATTATCCGTTGAGAGTTCAGACAAAGCTAGTAAAATTCTTAAAGAAAGGTACAGTTGGAAAGATCTCTTTATTAACTCAAACATGCATAGAATTGTGACATTTACACTAGTGAAATAAATTAAGAGAATTTCCGTATTTTATCGTATTGCATGAAAAAAAAAACTGAACTGAAGGGAAAACCACTGCTTCTACATAAAAATGCAAATCTTGCACGGCAAATACGTTAGCATACACGTGTGTGTAGGCGGAACCAGCAGAAAAACAGGCTTTATAAGGGCGTGGAGGTTAAGACGAATTGCGTTAGCTACCACACCTCGGCAAATTTCTTGATGTTATCTTGCAGCAATAGGTTAAATTCACATCGGAACAGTAAAAATGAGTAACTACCAACGTTTAGATGATGTAATGAAGTAGCGAATTGTGGGGAGGCTAGAGGCAGGCCAATCGAAATTCCAGATATGATGAGAGTTTAATTTAACGCCCGGCATCGTGTGTAACCTATGGAAACAGTTCCAGGACACTGGATCCATTGACAGAAAGCCTGAGCAATGTCGTCCAAGAGCCATGACGGCTAGACAAGTTCGCATTTTGTCCATTTTAGGGAAGCATAACAGAGAAGCTACACCTTCTCAGCTCTCTCGGGCCATGTATGCAGCCACAGCACCCGTGTAACAAAGGTGAGTGTTTCTAAAAGACTGAATGAGAGAGGTTGTTTGCCAGAAGACCGGCTGTTTGCGTCCCGCTCAAGTCTACGGACAGGAGAGTCCAGTTAGCATGGTGCAGGCGCATAGTGATTGGCGTACGGAGAAATGGATGAGAATAAAAGAACATGTTATAATCATTTAAAACTTATTTTTTCCTCTGTCGATGAAGAGAAATAGAAGCAAACATTTAATTATTCAATTTCCTACCACTTGTAGAGTCTTTGGTATCATTTCAGGCTTATTGAAAACTTCTTATTGACTTCTTATTGAAAATAAAATCTTCTTTACCACAAGATATCCAAAAATTCAGAAGTTATAATTGCTCCATATTTATTCATTTTAGGTGGACCAGGTGGATCGGGAGCGGGACTTTCAGGAGCTTCAGGTACGTACTGCACAAGAGGCGTTATATTTTTTATTTCTATTGAAGTTTAATATATATACATTAATATATATGTTAACCTGGTACCCTTAACTTATATCTTATTATATATATATATAATCTAGTGTTGCGTGCTTACGAGTTCGTAATAAATTAAATGCACACACAACTGATGATAGTTCAAAACTTATTTTACCAAACGGAGCAATTCACAGTTCTGAAACATTCCGAAAAACGTCTCTTACAGCTCTTCGCAGCATCACAGAGCAAAATCCGTCGTTACAGTTCAAACTACTAAGAAATTTTATAAAAACGCAATGGAAAGTGCGAGGGTGAGACGGATTTATCAATACTCCCATTTCAGCTCTGACACCTGAGACAGATGCTATCTCATTTCATATGCTGTCTTCATCCGACCGTCGATTAATTTTTGGTAAAGATCCATTTCACGGAATTCCTGAAAAGCATATAAGGGCAGGATACAGTTATAGTTACACATCTATAATTACGTTTATTCAATCACAATATCAATTTCTGTTACAATTACAGTCAATACAGTAAGTAGAGGAAACTAAACTGCAAAAATGTTTTCTATATTCTCCACGTATTAAAGCTAGAAATTGTGTCTTTAAGTATAGAGCAATGAATTACACTGATTTTTGAGAACATGACATGAAATTTAGGTTTATTGAGAATCAAACGATTTTGTATGAAATAAAAGAATGGATTAGATTGAAATGATTATGAGTCAAGTGTTTAAGATATTAATTACGAAATTTAGAAAAGAAATGTTATCTTGTTGAGCGAGATAAATAAATCATTCTAATGCCGTTACCGCAAATATTTCTTTTAAGTATTTGCTTAAGATAACGTGAAAAACTAAATTTCGAAGTGAATTATTCGTTGTCTCACCTGATATTAAATTTGTTTGGATTTGCTCATTAACTTGTTGATTATTAAATTTGCTGGGTCTGCCACTGCAATTATTAATTTGGTGCGGTAGCTGATACAGTGACGAACTTTCTTCTCCTTCTTCAATGGCCAGACAGGCATGTGTAAAACAACGGTACCTAGAGCCATCCAATTTTGAATAACGTACGTTTCCACCCAAATATGCGCATCTGGAAGCCCAAATTTGAAATTTGTTTTATTACCTATTTCATATTTCGTAAAAATTTGACGAATGTTTGATGAAAAAGCTCAAATGATTTAAAAGCGAGCAATGGCAACAATCTGCTGGAAAAGAAACCGTTTTTTCTAATGCGCGAGGAACTGTATATCAGAAATTCTAAACATATACTTATTTAAAAAATATTATTTTACGATATTGCTGTTGAACTGAATTTTACGATTTAAGTGCGATAAACATGATATTTAATAAATACAAGTAACACACAAAACGTTGCAAAACGCCCCTTTGGAAGTCATTTAAAATCTGAAACCCTATCAGATTTTCTTTTCTTTATTAGGAGAATGTGGGGAAACGCTTCTGGCTGACTATAGCGGGTGTAACGTCGCCAAATTGCTTGATGGAAAAACGCAGACCAGTTGTCCTTTTTTATGTTGATTTCAAAACCTAACATAGACCTTTTTGTTTTCTTCAAAAGTAACTTTACAGCATTATTTAAGAAGGGGAAAGATCATCAGCTTTCCCGATGCGTGGAGCATCTTACTTGCTAGGCCAAAATAACGGTCACTGTCTTAATTTTTTTTTTACATTTCGTACTTGTAATTTTGTTTTCATGCGTATAGTATTTGATTTCCTGCATTAGTTATAATTTCAGTATTTCGCATGTTCCATTTATTTCTATCAATGTGATAATCTTTATATTAATACATATTAATCATTAGTATATTAAGTACATAACTTCAGAAATTGAGGTCATTATATTAAAATGCTGATTTTTTTTGATTGATTTGATGATGAAAATTTTGTTTGTAAAATTAGGCTTGACTGCTGAAAATGCGAGGGCCGGTATTGAAGTTCCATTTCCGGGGGTTCGCTCCCGAGGTTTGTTTTTCGTTCTCCGTGCGCTGGTCCTCAAGGGTTTAACAAAATAATTTGTACAAGCGTTTGTTGTTCTTTAAGTTTATTTTCAAAATGCTGCTTATAAATGGTATTTAATTTGTAGTCAAACATTTAAATGATTATTAACTTTGTGCATTTCCAAAGAATTTCACAGTGTCATATATATTCAATTCATAAAATTCTCCTGTCTTACGTATACTAGTAACAAAACAGAAAATATGAAAATGTTTTCTAAAACTGTACACATTTGTTTCTTTGCAAACATGCATATGATTACCCAAATTTAGTCATTTAATGTGCATTCTCCTATATCATCATAAGTAATTTGGTGTTCCACGAAATTTGCGATGTCACTGCATTTTGAGAAATATATTGAGAGTGCGCTGTCAGTTATCTTTTAGACACTTCGAAAATGTTTTGTCTTTGCTATTTGCCCATGTCAACGAAATTTTGATAAATTTTCTGTGAATTTTCAGCTTACGAGTTATTTAAACATTTAAAACAAAATATTTGTAAATCATATAGGTTGATTTTTGTAATAGATATCTCTAGATTTTAGGAAAATATGTGTTTATTTTATTCACCCGAATGAAGTTAATATTTTATAATTTTATTATTCAGAGTACTAGCCAATTTGCGACAATATGCTGGATTTTGTTTTCTCATTATCTTCCGAAATACAAATCTTTCCCGAAATTGTAATTTTTACTAAAATAGAAGGCGAGTGGAAGAAATGCAGGATAAACAGACATGAAGTAAAAATTTTGCAGTAAAACAACAAATTCTTTAGATGAAGGAATTTGAAGTAGAAAAAAATAAAATTTCTTTAGATCAAGTAAAGAAGATAATTTACAGGGATATATAAATAATCTTCCGTTTGGAAGCTTTTTTTGGAATGCCGTAGCATATAACACGTAAATTTTCAGGTAGACAAATAGAGAATAACAACTATCGTGCAAAATGTAGAGGGTAATTACACATATATGATTGTACTGCCAATACTCCATAGTGCGCGGTTCCAGTAAAAACAATCTTCTGAATTTCTACCTGAGGTAAGTACCTGCCGGCAAACTTGTAAAACCCACATTTGTTCATCTCTCTTGTGCAAGAGTTACAATTCTACTAAGACTATTGTAAGAACTAAGATTAGATGCTTACTTAGATTCAAGGAGATTTCTGATATACGAAGAATTGGAATACGTATAATAAATTTTGGAAACGTTCTAGTTATATTAAGTTACTTTGAAAATGGTTTAAGATGCCGTGAATAATGCAGATACTACAAATGAACATAGCTTGAATTATCTTATCAACAATAATGCACTGAACAAGGTGTAAGGTTTAAAAACATATCAATACAAATATAGGTATAACATAGCATCTTTAGCAAATTGGATTAATGTTGCGTTGTAAACCCATTCTAATAGTAAAAATAGGTCCAGTGTTCTAAATATTAAAATTAAAACAAACAAATTAAGTAAAGTAAATTTAAAACATTTATTTAGAGTTAAGCATAAAAATTGTTACATACAGGTTTCATTTCAGTGGTAGACTACAGTGGCAAAGTTGATGATATGATTTACTATAACAAAATATAGAACATACCTGTATACTTATTTAGATTCATAAAAATAGTTGTGGGTTCACCTCTTTTAATAATTTAGAACTTTTAAGATTTTTTTGACACACATTTCACACAAACTTCGAGGGGAAACAAAACATACCGCAAGGAAATGGATATCTGTAAAAACAAAAAACAAAAAAAAAAAACCGGTTAAAATAGGTTAATGAATAAGTGTCTTCCGTCGCTTCCATCCGACAGGTTCCAAGTTTCATTGAAATATCAGTCCATTTTCCTCTACTTCGCAGTTAAAACAGGTCGTTCTCCTTCCCTTCGCTACTTTCTCGTCTCAGAAGTTGTTCTCCCTCTCCTCTTCCTTCTCGAACCACGCTGCAGTCGCTTTCCTTCATTTGGAGTACATCTCGTGCTTGACGATGAATGAGACACATAAGCTGCCTGAAATTCGGCAACCCACTAGGTGAGACGTGGGCTGGAAGTGGGAAACCAGAAATCGGATATCTTCGCCGGATACCAGAAATCGGCAGACATCTCAGAAACTTGAAATACACTCCTAAAGGCGAAATCGCTAGGTCAAACACCCGCCCGCTGAGACGCGACGTAAACAAAACTCTTTCAACTAGCCTGCACAGGGTGTCACTCCAACATGGGTAGAAGCTTAACGGCCAGAAATTTCATCCCCGTAAGAAACCCCTTGTAGAATAAATGCATACAAAAGGATTCTTTGATGAAGAGTGCAGAAAATGCAAAAAGCGCATAAGTCTTGAAACGTTAGGCAAAAGAATTTCAGGACCTGTCTGCCCGAGATAAGAATTCTAAGAAACGAAACAATTCCCCCTCCAATAAATTGTCCGAAAATAAATCTATTATACAGTTTTCATCAAAATTAAACAATTTATAAGTAATTGAATTGCAGAAATCTTGCACTTGACTAACACAATTCAAGCAAATACAAAAATGTTTTTACAGTTCAAATATTAGATGAGCAATCATTTCTAAAAAAGGTTACGTTTCTTCATCACCATATTCAACCTTACCACCAGAGTCAGAAAATATGGATTCATAAACTTAATCAGAAAGAGGAGTAAAGGTTAAACTCATTAAATTTTTCACATCAAACTAGTGTAACAAACTGAGAACTTTAAAATTTAAAAGTTAAATAACCTTAAGGGTCAATACTAAACAACAATACGCAAACCAATGCAAATGTAAATTTTATATTCGAAAGCAAAATTAAAGGTTAACCAAATTACACTTAAAAAGGATAAAAAGATTAACACTCCCATACTTGAATTTAAACTTATAAGGTATTTCTCCCGCCTTCCTCGCTTGCCTTCGTGGTGTAATGGTCAGCAGGTTCGACGCGTAACCGAGAGGTCCGTGGTTCGATTCCCGGCAAAGGCGTTGCTCATTTCTTCACTTTCCTGCTTCAGAAATCCTTTCACTGGCGCCCGAACTGAAAAGGTGGTGAATGATGATTTTGCTCCACCTAAATTTGGCAACTGGGTCCCCGAAACCCTAGTCGCCCTTTAAGAGAGGGAGTATATAAGGTATTTCTCCCGTCTTCTTCGCATGCCTTCGTGGTGTAGTGGTCAGCAAGCTTGAAGCGTAACCGAGAGGTTATTGGTTCGATTCCCGGCGAAGGCGTTGCTAATTTTTCATCATTCTTCTCCCAAACAAAAAAAACCAATGACTCTTCAAACTTAACCAAATACAGTTTAAAAAATTATCATTCAACAATTAATTTCAACAGATCAAATTAAAATCAAATTAATAAAATCAAATACAGACAAAACTGAATTAAGGTAAGTGTTACATAATAAAAAAAATTATAGATCATATTTCACAGAAAGCTTGTAATGCACTTCTTCTCCGCTTGAGTGTACTTATTATATGCTAAGGCATTCCAAAAAAACGCTTCCAGTGTAAAGAATATTTACGTATCCCCCTGCGAATTACTTTACTTTCGTTGATCTAAAGAACGTTTACCATGCACTTCATGTCCGAATATAAAGCAGTAATTCACGTCGTCATCTAACTAATAGCACATATAAGAGTCTGTTTGATACAGAAAAACGAATTTACTTCATGAATTTGAATCTAATCAAAACACTAGTAATTTAGCATGTTTACAGAAGGAAAGAAGCAAAATGAGCGAATCACTTAAAAACAGTACTTCGCGATCACGAAACAATTATTCAAACAAACATACAAGTCCAACAACTCCCAGAACCTGAGATTTCGATTTCTCTTGCATTACTCACATTCCACTTTATTAACTTTCACAAATTCCAGGTTATTGTACTAAACAGAATAAACTAAACCAAAAGAAAAGTAAGATATTCAGAGTTATAAGTACTGTAAAGAATTTCATTTTAAATGGTGGTGCAGGTTGATCAGCCGGAGCTGCAGGCTCAGGAGAAGCAGGTGTGTAGTAATCAAAAATCAATATATTAACATTTTTATTGCACTATCAAAATATATAAAGGTTATATATCAGGATGACTATGAAATTATCAATAAGTTTTACGAAACATTTACAAACAAGACGTAATAATCATTATACATTATGATTATGCAAATTATATTTAATGTTTTCCTCCAGTGAATGATTGTTCAACAGCCAGACTACCTCAATTTTTAGCAATTTCACGGTTCTCTAATATAAGTATTCCATTGCGTTTCCTGGGCGTTAGGTATTTTATTGATCACAAAAGCTTTCAAATAGGAAAACTTATATATGGACATGAAGTTAAACATATTCGTGAATATCTTTCGGTACTTAATCCTTAATAAATTAACTATGAAATTAACAAAAGGAAGGTTATCTTATTTAGAGGTATTAGATGAGAGATGTGTAACAGTGAATTCATATCGTTCTGCAGCCTTCCATGACTGCTAAGAGACTAGTAAAGAAAGTTTAAATATATTTGGATAGGGAATATTAATTCTTTCAAATGTATGATAATGTTGAAAATCAAACCTGATTTTATTTCACAGAAGTAATATCAACGGCACAATTTCGGCCAACACTGAACGATTGACAGGTTGTCTTCCCAGGCGCAAAATTAAAACGCTAAGTTCACCACTGCAAAGTTCTACATGTATTTGTTTTATCTTAAGTTTAAAAAAATATATTTTAACGATTATTCTGTGGAGTGTTTATTTGTTTGTAGTAAAGAAACGAAACTACCGATTTTGTTACACATAAACTTAGGCATGATATCTCCAATTTTAATTTCAGACCAAATTCGTCCATATTTGAAGAGATCTGGGACACATTGTGCCAGATAAAGAATGGTTTGAAAAGAAGCTAAACAATTACGAACAACATGTTGAGAAAGATAAAGAGTCTCGATAGCAACATAAACCTGGAGATCCAGCTCGGATTTCGGAGAATCCCGAGCTGTAAATCTCCGAAACAAAAAGGAGCAGTCATATGATTTGCTGAGACGGACCTTCTGTTATTATAACTAAACATTATCCGACTACCTAGAACATAACACAGCTAGATACTCCTTTAGATGCTTATGATTACTCGGCGTTAAGTCACTGATATGACACAAATCCATAAGATTTAAAATCTCTTGTAATCTTGTAGTCTCTCCCAGAAGAAGATTTCTCAATAAACCTACTGCTGACTCCTCGTCGGGACAATATCGCAATCAGATGGGCAGGCTCTAAAAAACACAGTAAATAATAAATTAACTTTTGTTTTCCCTGCGTAAATATTTGGTACACAAATTTGCGGCCGTTCTTCGACAGCCAAGAAAATTACGAATAAAATACTGATTATGTAGACACCACACTGAACAGAATACATCATGCTTGTAATCCTTTTGTATAACGTTGAGAAAATTATTTTAAACAGCACTCTACCGCGTATCCTTTGTTCGAAATAAGGAAATAAAGCTGACTGTTGTTGCAGTAAATTAGCAAGGAAAATCAGTGAGAGTACTGTAGATTTTTTTGGAATCACACAACGATTGTTTACATAACGGAAAACGTGACTTTCCAGCCTAACGCCGCAATTCAGTAACGGATTTATCTTGAACAACTGATATTCTACTTTAATCTTTTTCACAGCTTCGGTGTTATTTTTATTAAAGAGAACAATTCAAATCAAAAGACAACTACGATATGCAAAGTTCTGAGTACTGAATATTATTCCATTTTAGATGGTGATGCAGGTGAATCTGCTGGAGCTGGAAGCTCAGGAAATGCAGGTGTGTAGCACTCAAATGTGTTTAATATTTTTATTACAGTAACATAGAAATAAGGGTAATATGTAAGGACATGCAAGGATGAATTCAATATAACTACGACTGTAAAGTTAGCAATATATCTTCAGCAAATATTTTCAAATAACGCATAAAAAACATTATGTGATATGATGATCAAATTGTATTTAACATTTTCCTAGAGTGAATGATTGTTTTGCAGCTACAAAATCTTAATCGTGAAATGCCAGATGGTATTATTATAATATAAGTATTCTGTTGGCTCTGCATTTCCGTACAGTATTTTGCTGAACACAAATGCTTTTTAATAGGAAACCTTGTGCATGAAGATCACGTTAAGCATATTTGTGGATATGTTTTGATATTTAATCATTTAATATATTAATATGAAATAAAAAGGAACGTTGTCAGATTCAGAGATATGAAATCACAAATTTTTGGCACCGAATCCATTTCCTTGCACTGCCTTCCATTTCTGTAAAGACTCCAGCAAAGTAATTTTAAATATTTTTGCTTGGTAAATATTAATACTTTCATGTACATGATAATATTCAAGCTGAAAACTGATCTTATTTCATAGAACTAATATTAGCGGCGAAATTTGGACCAACACTGAATGATTGAGTGGTTATCCTCACAGGCGCCGTGTTGCAGCGCTAAATTCACCACTTTCAGCTATGACCTTTCAGCTGTAAATGTTCTGCTTGTATCTGATATACATTTTAAATGTAAAAGAAAATGTTTAAACGATCATTCTTTTGAGGGTTCTTTTTTGCTTGTAATAAAGAAGTGAAGCTACCGATTTTTATACACATACATTTAGGCATGGTATCTCCAATTTTCATTTTGTAGCAAAAATTGCCAATATTTGAAAAGGTGTGGCACCACAGTCAATCAGTTAAAGAATGTATTGAAAGACAGCTAGATAATTGCGAACAACATGCTAATAAGGATAAAGAGTCTGGATAACAATATAAATCTGGATATCCAGCTCTGATTTCCAAGAAGCCTGTGAAGTAATCCTCTGAGACGATAACCTGCAACCTTATGATTAGTCAAGAGGGCCCTTATCTTATTATAATTCAACTTTCTCCGACTACCTAAGAGTTCTAACACATAAGACAGCTAGATACCCCTTTAGATGTTCATGATTACTTAGGGCCTAATATGACACAAATCCAACAGATTTGCAAACTCTTCCCAGAAGAAGACTTCTTAGTAAACCTACTGCTGCTTTCTCCTCGGGATAACAACGCAGCCAGATGGCAGTCTGTAAAAGTACACCAACTTTTCCTTTCCCTCTCTAAATGTTTGTTTTTGAAATTTGCGGCCGCTGTTGGACAGCGAAGAATATTACGAATAAAATACTGATTATGTATACACCACACTAAACAGAATGCATCATGCTAATAACCCTCTTGTATTACGTTGAGAAAATATTTTCTACAGCATTTTCTTTGTTCGAAATAAGGAAATGAAGCTGACTGGTATTGAAATAACTTAGGAAAATGAGCGAGTACCTAAAAAAGTATATCTTTTTGGAATCACACAACGATTTTTACATAACGGAAAACGTGACTTTCCAGCCTCATACAGCAACTCAGTAAATGATTTATCTTGAATTACTGATATTCTACTTTAATATTTTTCACAGTTTCGGTGTTATTCTTATTAAAGGGAGCAATTCAAATCAAAAGAAAACTACGATATGCAAAGTTCTGAGTACTGAATATTATTCCATTTTAGGTGGTGATGCAGGTGAATCTGCTGGAGCTGGAAGCCCAGGAAATGCAGGTGTGTAGCACTCAAAAGTGTTTAATACTTTTATTACAGTATCATAGAAATAAGGGTAATGTGTAAGGACATGCAAGGATGAATTCAATATAACTACGACTGTAAATTTAGCAATATATCTTCAGCAAATATTTTCAAATAACGCATAAATAATCATTATGTGATACGATGATCAAATTGTATTTAACATTTTCCTAGAGTGAATGATTGTTTTGCAGCTACAAAGTCTTAATCGTGAAATGCCAGATGGTATTCTGATGCAAGTATTCTGTTGGCTCTGCCTTTCCGTACAGTATTTTGCTGAACGCAAATGCTTTTTTAATAGGAAACCTTGTGCATGAAGATCACGTTAAGCATATTTGTGGATATGTTTTGATATTTAATCATTTAATATATTAATCTGAAATAAAAAGGAACGTTTTCAGATTCAGAGATATGAAATCACAAATTTTTGACACAGAATCCATTTCCTTGCACTGCCTTCCATTTCTGTAAAGACACCAGCAATGTAATTTTAAACATTTTTGCTTGGTAAATATTAATACTTTTATGTACATGATAATATTCAAGCTGATAGATCATCTTATTTCATAGAACTAATATTAGCGTCGAAATTTGGACCAACACTGAATGATTGAGTGGTTATCCTCACAGGCGCCGTGTTGCAGCGCCAAATTCACCAATTTCAGCTATAACATTTCAGCTGTAAATGTTCTGCTTGTATTTGTTATACATTTTAAATGTAAAAGAAAATGTTTAAACGATCATTCTTTTGGGGTTTTTTTTTGCTTGTAGTAAAGAAGTTAAGCTACCGATTTTAAATATTACACATAAATATAGGCATGGTAACTCCAATTTTCATTTCGGAGCAAAAATTGCCAATATTTGAAAAGATGTGGCACCTCAGTCAATTAGTTAAAGAATGTATTGAAAGGAAGCTAGATAATTGCGAACAACATGCTAATAAGGATAAAGAGTCTGGATAACAATATAAAGCTGGAGATCCAGCTCTGATTTCCAAGAAGCCTGTGTAGTAATCCTCTGAGACGAAAACCTGCAACCTTAGGATTGCTCAAGACGGCCCTTATCTTATTATAATTCAACGTTCTCCGACTACCTAAGAGTTCTAACACATAAGACAGCTAGATACTCCTTTAGATGTTCATGATTACTTAGGGCCTAATATGACACAAATCCAACAGATTTGCAAACTCGTCCCAGAAGAGGACTTCTTAGTAAACCTACTGCTGCTTCCTCCTCGGGATAACAACGCAGCCAGATGGCAGTCTGTAAAAATACACCAACTTTTCCTTTCCCTCTCTAAATGTTTGTTTTTGAAATTTGCGGCCGCTGTTGGACAGCGAAGAATATTACGAATAAAATACTGATTATGTATACACCACACTAAACAGAATGCATCATGCTAATAACCCTCTTGTATTACGTTGAGAAAATTATTTTAAAGAACGTTCATTCCTAATAGTTTTTGTTTGCAATAAGGAAATAACTCTGAATGTTATTGCGGTTAATTAGCAAGAAAAATGAGCGAGTTCCTAAACGTGTAATCACACAGCGATTGCTTACACAACAGGAAACATGGCTTTCGAGACTCATGCTGCAATTTAGTAAGTGATTTATATTGAATTAATAATACTTGCTCAATTTCACAGCTTTGGTGTTATTTTTATTAAAGAGAATAATTCAAATCAAAAGACATCTACCATATGCAAAGTTCTGAGTACTGAATATTATTTCATTTTAGGTGGTGATGCAGGTGAATCTGCTGGAGGTGGAAGCTCAGGAAATGCAGGTGTGTAGCACACAAAAGTGTTTAATATTTTTATTACAGTATCATAGAAATAAGGGTAATATGTAAGGACATGCAAGGATGAATTCAATATAACTACGACTGTAAAGTTAGCAATATATCTTCAGCAAATATTTTCAAATAACGCATAAATAATCATTATGTGATATGATGATCAAATTGTATTTAACATTATCCTAGAGTGAATGATTGTTTTGCAGCTACAAAATCTTAATCGTGAAATGCCAGATGGTATTCTAATATAAGTATTCTGTTGGCTCTGCATTTCCGTACAGTATTTTGCTGAACACAAATGCTTTTTAATAGGAAACCTTGTGCATGAATATCACATTAAGCATATTTGTGGATATGTTTTGATATATAATCCATTAATATATTAATATGAAATAAAAAGGAACGTTGTCAGATTCAGAGATATGAAATCACAAATTTTGACACAGAATCCATTCCCTTGCACTGCCTTCCAATTCTGGAAAGACTCCAGCAAAGTAATTTTAAACATTTTTGCTTGGTAAATATTAATACTTTCATGTACATGATAATATTCAAGCTGAAAACTGATCTTATTTCATAGAACTAATATTAGCGGCGAAATTTGAACCAACACTGAATGATTGAGTGGTTATCCTCACAGGCGCCGTGTTGCAGCGCTAAATTCACCACTTTCAGCTATAACCTTTCAGCTGTAAATGTTCTGCTTGTATTTGTTATACATATTAGATGTAAAAGAAAATGTTTAAACGATCATTCTTTTGGGGTTTTTTTTTGCTTGTAGTAAAGAAGTGAATCTACCGATTTTAATACACATAAATTAAGGCATGGTATCTCCAATTTTCATTTCGTAGCAAAAATTGCCAATATTTGAAAAGATGTGGCACCTCAGTCAATCAGTTAAAGAATGTATTGAAAGGAAGCTAGATAATTGCGAACAACATGCTAATAAGGATAAAGAGTCTGGATAACAATATAAATCTGGAGATCCAGCTCTGATTTCCAAGAAGCCTGTGAAGTAATCCTCTGAGACGAAAACCTGCAACCTTATGATTGGTCAAGACGGCCCTTATCTTATTATAATTCAACTTTCTCTGACTACCTAAGAGTTCTAACATATAAGACAGCTAGATATCCTTTAGATGTTCATGATTACTTAGGGCCTAATATGACACAAATCCAACAGATTTGCAAACTCGTCCCAGAAGAGGACTTCTTAGTAAACCTACTGCTGCTTCCTCCTCGGGATAACAACGCAGCCAGATGGCAGTCTGTAAAAATACACCAACTTTTCCTTTCCCTCTCTAAATGTTTGTTTTTGAAATTTGCGGCCGCTGTTGGACAGCGAAGAATATTACGAATAAAATACTGATTATGTATACACCACACTAAACAGAATGCATCATGCTAATAACCCTCTTGTATTACGTTGAGAAAATTATTTTAAAGAACGTTCATTCCTAATAGTTTTTGTTTGCAATAAGGAAATAACTCTGAATGTTATTGCGGTTAATTAGCAAGAAAAATGAGCGAGTTCCTAAACGTGTAATCACACAGCGATTGCTTACACAACAGAAAACATGGCTTTCGAGACACATGCCGCAACTTAGTAAGTGATTTATATTGAATTCATAATATTTGCTCAATTTCATAGCTTCGGTGTTATTTTTATTAAAGAGAATAATTCAAATCAAATGACATCTACCATATGCAAAGTTCTGAGTACTGAATATTATTTCATTTTAGGTGGTGATGCAGGTGAATCTGCTGGAGCTGGAAGCTCAGGAAATGCAGGTGTGTAGCACTCAAAAGTGTTTAATATTTTTATTACAATATCATAGAAATAAGGGTAATATGTAAGGACATGCAAGGATGAATTCAATATAACCACGACTGTAAAGTTAGCAATATATCTTCAGCAAATATTTTCAAATAACGCATAAATAATCATTATGTGATATGATGATCAAATTGCATTTAACATTATCCTAGATTGAATGATTGTTTTGCAGCTACAAAATCTTAATCGTGAAATGCCAGATGGTATTATAATATAAGTTTTCTGTTGGCTCTGCATTTCCGTACAGTATTTTGCTGAACACAAATGCTTTTTAATAGGAAACATTGTGCATGAAGATCACATTAAGCATATTTGTGGATATGTTTTGATATTTAATCATTTAATATATTAATATGAAATAAAAAGGAACGTTGTCAGATTCAGAGATATGAAATCACAAATTTTTGACACAGAATCCATTTCCTTGCACTGCCTTCCATTTCTGTAAAGACTCCAGCAAAGTCATTTTAAACATTTTTGCTTGGTAAATATTAATACTTTCATGTACATGATAATATTCAAGCTGAAAACTGATCTTATTTCATAGAACTAATATTAGCGGCGAAATTTGAACCAACACTGAATGATTGAGTGGTTATCCTCACAGGCGCCGTGTTGCAGCGCTAAATTCACCACTTTCAGCTATAACCTTTCAGCTGCAAATGTTCTGCTTGTATTTGTTATACATTTTATATGTAAAAGAAAATGTTTAAATGATCATTCTTTTGGGGGTTTTTTTTGCTTGTAGTAAAGAAGTGATTCTACCGATTTTAATACACATAAATTAAGGCATGGTATCTCCAATTTTCATTTCGTAGCAAAAATTGCCAATATTTGAAAAGATATGGCACCTCAGTCAATCAGTTAAAGAATGTATTGAAAGGAAGCTAGATAATTGCGAACAACATGCTAATAAGGATAAAGAGTCTGGATAACAATATAAATCTGGAGATCCAGCTCTGATTTCCAAGAAGCCTGTGAAGTAACACTCTGAGACGAAAACCTGCAAACTTATGATTGGTCAAGAAGGCCCTTATCTTATAATAATTCAACTTTCTCCGACTAGCTAAGAGTTCTAACACATAAGACAGCTAGATACTCCTTTAGATGTTCATGATTACTTAGGGCCTAATATGACACAAATCCAACAGATTTGCAAACTCTTCCCAGAAGAGGACTTCTTAGTAAACCTACTGCTGCTTCCTCCTCGGGATAACAACGCAGCCAGATGGCAGTCTGTAAAAATACACCAACTTTTCCTTTCCCTCTCTAAATGTTTGTTTTTGAAATTTCCGGCCGCTGTTCGACAGCGAAGAATATTACGAATAAAATACTGATTATGTATACACCACACTAAACAGAATGCATTATGCTTATAATCCTCTTGTATTACGTTGAGAAAATTATTTTAAAGCACATTCATTCCTAATAGTTTTTGTTTGCAATAAGGAAATAACTCTGAATGTTATTGCGGTTAATTAGCAAGAAAAATGAGCGAGTTCCTAAAAGTATAATCACACAGCGATTGCTTACACAACAGAAAACATGGCTTTCGAGACACATGCCGCAACATAGTAAGTGATTTATATTGAATTAATAATATTTGCTCAATTTCGCAGCTTCGGTGTTATTTTTATTAAAGAGAATAATTCAAATCAAAAGATATCTACCATATGCAAAGTTCTGGGTACTGAATATTATTTCATTTTAGGTGGTGATGCAGGTGAATCTGCTGGAGCTGGAAGCTCAGGAAATGCAGGTGTGTAGCACTCAAAAGTGTTTAATATTTTTATTACAGTATCATAGGAATAAGGGTAATGTGTAAGGACATGCAAGGATGAATTCAATATAACTACGACTGTAAAGTTAGCAATATATCTTCAAATATTTTCAAATAACGCATAAATAATCATTCTGTGATATGATGATCAAATTGTATTTAACATTGTCCTAGAGTGAGTGATTGTTCTGTAACTACACAATTTTAATCCTTAAATGCGACATGGTATTATAATATATGCATTCTGCTCGCTCAGCCTTTCCTTACGGTAATTTGCTGAACACAAATACTTTTTTCAATAGGAAACATTATTCATGGAAATCAAGTAAATCCTATCTGTGTATACCTTCGATATTTAACCTTTTAATATATTAACTATGAAATAAGAAGGAAAGTTATCTGATTCGGGGATCTTAGATGACAAATGCGTGACAGAGAATCCATTTCCTTGAACAGCCTTCCATTTCTGCCAGAAGACCAGCAAAGTAAATTTAAATATTTTTGGATGGGAAATATTAATACTTTCGTGTACATGATAATATTAAAGTTCAAAGGTGATTTTTTTCATAGAAATAATATTAGCGCTGAAATTTGGACCAACACTGAACGATTGGAAGTTTATATTCACAGGCGCCGTGTTACAGCCCCAAGTTCACAACTTTCCGCTGTAAATGTACTGCTTGTATTTGCTTTATACTTTAAGTTTAAAAGAAAGTGATTAAACGATCATTCGAGTGTTTTTGTTTTTTGCTTGTAGTGAAGAAGTGAAGCTACCGATTTTGTTACACTAAAAATTAATCATGTTGCCACCAATTTTAATTTCGAGCAAAAAATTCCCATATTTGGAGAGATCTGGCACCGCAGTCAGTCAGTTTAAGAATGGATTGAAAGGAAGATAGACAATTGCGAACAATATGCTAATAAAAGTAGAGAGCCTGGTTAGCAATATAAATCTCGAGATCCAGCACTGCTTTCCGAGGACCATGTGAACTAATCCTCCGAGACGAACACCTGCAAACTTTTTGTCAGTAGAGACGGCCCTTACGTTATTATAATTAAACTTTCTTCGACTCCGAAGAGCTTTGGCACATTAGACAGCTAGATAAGCCGCCTTTAGATGCTCATGATTACAGATGGCCTAATGCTACACAAATCCAACAGATTTACAATCTTTTCCCAGAAGAGAACTTCTTAATAAACCTACTGCTGATTCCTCGTCGGGATAACATTGCAGCCAGATCTCAGTCTGCACAAAACATTCTACCTTTTCCTTTTCCTCACTACATGTTTGGTTCTGAAATTTGCGGCCGCTGTTCAACAGCGAAGAAAACTTTTGTATGACGTTGAGAAAGTTATTTTAAATAATTTTCTACAGCATTTTCTTTGTTCGAAATAAGGAAATGAAGCTGACTGGTATTGAAATAACTTAGGAAAATGAGCGAGTACCTAAAAAAGTATATCTTTTTGGAATCACACAACGATTTTTACATAACGGAAAACGTGACTTTCCAGCCTCATACAGCAACTCAGTAAATGATTTATCTTGAATTACTGATATTCTACTTTAATATTTTTCACAGTTTCGGTGTTATTCTTATTAAAGGGAGCAATTCAAATCAAAAGAAAACTACGATATGCAAAGTTCTGAGTACTGAATATTATTCCATTTTAGGTGGTGATGCAGGTGAATCTGCTGGAGCTGGAAGCCCAGGAAATGCAGGTGTGTAGCACTCAAAAGTGTTTAATACTTTTATTACAGTATCATAGAAATAAGGGTAATGTGTAAGGACATGCAAGGATGAATTCAATATAACTACGACTGTAAATTTAGCAATATATCTTCAGCAAATATTTTCAAATAACGCATAAATAATCATTATGTGATACGATGATCAAATTGTATTTAACATTTTCCTAGAGTGAATGATTGTTTTGCAGCTACAAAGTCTTAATCGTGAAATGCCAGATGGTATTCTGATGCAAGTATTCTGTTGGCTCTGCCTTTCCGTACAGTATTTTGCTGAACGCAAATGCTTTTTTAATAGGAAACCTTGTGCATGAAGATCACGTTAAGCATATTTGTGGATATGTTTTGATATTTAATCATTTAATATATTAATCTGAAATAAAAAGGAACGTTTTCAGATTCAGAGATATGAAATCACAAATTTTTGACACAGAATCCATTTCCTTGCACTGCCTTCCATTTCTGTAAAGACACCAGCAATGTAATTTTAAACATTTTTGCTTGGTAAATATTAATACTTTTATGTACATGATAATATTCAAGCTGATAGATCATCTTATTTCATAGAACTAATATTAGCGTCGAAATTTGGACCAACACTGAATGATTGAGTGGTTATCCTCACAGGCGCCGTGTTGCAGCGCCAAATTCACCAATTTCAGCTATAACATTTCAGCTGTAAATGTTCTGCTTGTATTTGTTATACATTTTAAATGTAAAAGAAAATGTTTAAACGATCATTCTTTTGGGGTTTTTTTTTGCTTGTAGTAAAGAAGTTAAGCTACCGATTTTAAATATTACACATAAATATAGGCATGGTAACTCCAATTTTCATTTCGGAGCAAAAATTGCCAATATTTGAAAAGATGTGGCACCACAGTCAATAAGTTAAAGAATGGATTGAAAGGAAGCTAGATAATTGCGAACAACATGCTATTGAGGATAAAGAGTCTGGATAACAATATAAATCTGGAGATCCAGCTCTGATTTCCAAGAAGCCTGTGAAGTAATCCTGAGACGAAAACCTGCAACCTTATGATTGGTCAAGACGGCCCTGATCTTATTATAATGCAACTTTCTCCGACTACCTAAGAGTTCTAACACATAAGACAGCTAGATACACCTTTAGATGTTCAAGATTACTTATGGCCTAATATGACACAAATCCAACAGATTTGCAAACTCTTCCCAGAAGAGGACTTCTTAGTAAACCTACTGCTGCTTCCTCTTTAGGATAACAACGTAGCCAGATGGCAGTCTGTAAAAATACAAAAACTTTTCCTTTCCCTCTCTAAATGTTTGTTTTTGAAATTTGCGGCCGCTGTTCGACAGCGAAGGATATTACGAATAAAATATTGATTATGTATACACCACACAAAACAGAATGCATCATGCTTATAATCCTCTTGTATTACGTTGAGAAAATTATTTTAAAGAACATTCATACCGAATAGTTTTTGTTTGCAATAAGGAAATAACTCTGAATGTTATTGCGGTTAATTAGCAAGAAAAATGAGCGAGTTCCTAAAAGTGTAATCACACAGCGATTGCTTACACAACAGAAAACATGGCTTTCGAGACTCATGCTGCAACTTAGTAAGTGATTTATATTGAATTAATAATATTTGCTCAATTTCACAGCTTCGGTGTTATTTTTATTAAAGAGAATAATTCAAATCAAAAGACATCTACCATATGCAAAGTTCTGGGTACTGAATATTATTTCATTTTAGGTGGTGATGCAGGTGAATCTGCTGGAGCTGGAAGCTCAGGAAATGCAGGTGTGTAGCACTCAAAAGTGTTTAATATTTTTATTACAGTATCATAGGAATAAGGGTAATGTGTAAGGACATGCAAGGATAAATTCAATATAACTACGACTGTAAAGTTAGCAATATATCTTCAGCAAATATTTTCAAATAACGCATAAATAATCATTATGTGACACGATGATCAAATTGTATTTAACATTTTCCTAGAGTGAATGATTGTTTTGCAGTCTTAATCGTGAAATGTCAGATGGTATTCTACTATATGCATTCTGCTCGCTCAGCCTTTCCTTACGGTATTATTCTGAACACAAATACTTTATTCAATAGGAAACATTATTCATGGAAATCAAGTAAATCATATCTGTGTATACCTTCGACATTTAACCTTTTAATATATTAAATATGAAATAAGAAGGAAAATTATCTAATTCGGAGATCTTAGATGACAAATGCGTGACAGAGAATCCATTTCCTTGAACAGCCTTCCATTTCTGCCAGAAGACCAGCAAAGTAAATTTAAATATTTTTGGATGGGAAATATTAATACTTTCGTGTACATGATAATATTAAAGTTCAAAGGTGATTTTTTTCATAGAAATAATATTAGCGCTGAAATTTGGACCAACACTGAACGATTGGAAGTTTATATTCACAGGCGCCGTGTTACAGCCCCAAGTTCACAACTTTCCGCTGTAAATGTACTGCTTGTATTTGCTTTATACTTTAAGTTTATAAGAAAGTGATTAAACGATCATTCGAGTGTTTTTGTTTTTTGCTTGTAGTGAAGAAATGAAGCTACCGATTTTGTTACACTAAAAATTAATCATGTTGCCACCAATTTTAATTTCGAGCAAAAAATTCCCATATTTGGAGAGATCTGGCACCGCAGTCAGTCAGTTTAAGAATGGATTGAAAGGAAGATAGACAATTGCGAACAATATGCTAATAAAAGTAGAGAGCCTGGTTAGCAATATAAATCTCGAGATCCAGCACTGCTTTCCGAGGACCATGTGAACTAATCCTCCGAGACGAACACCTGCAAACTTTTTGTCAGTAGAGACGGCCCTTACGTTATTATAATTAAACTTTCTTCGACTCCGAAGAGCTTTGGCACATTAGACAGCTAGATAAGCCGCCTTTAGATGCTCATGATTACAGATGGCCTAATACTACACAAATCCAACAGATTTACAATCTTTTCCCAGAAGAGTACTTCTTAATAAACCTACTGCTGATTCCTCGTCGGGATAACATTGCAGCCAGATCTCAGTCTGCACAAAACATTCTACCTTTTCCTTTTCCTCACTACATGTTTGGTTCTGAAATTTGCGGCCGCTGTTCAACAGCGAAGAAAACTTTTGTATGACGTTGAGAAAGTTATTTTAAATAATTTTCTACAGCATTTTCTTTGTTCGAAATAAGGAAATGAACCTCACTGGTATTGCAGTAACTTAGCAAGAAAAATGAGCGAGTTCCTAAAAGTGTTGATTTTTTTTAAATCACACAGCGATTGCTAACACAACAGAAAAAATGACTTTCGAGCCTCAGGCCGCAACTTAGTAAGTGATTTATCTTGAATTAGTAATATTTGCTCAATTTCACAGCTTCGGTGTTATTTTTATTAAAGAGAATAATTCAAATCAAACGACATCTATTATATGCAAAATTCTGAGAACTGAATAATATTTCATTTTAATTGGTGATGCGGATGAATCTGCTGGAGGTGGAAGCTCAGGAAATGCAGATGTGTAGCACTCAAATGTGTTTAATATTTTATTACTGTATCATAGAAATAAGGGTAATATGTAAGGACATGCAAGAATAAATTCAATGTAACTACGACTGTAAAGTCAGCAATATATCATCAGCAAATATTTTCAAATAACGCATAAATAATCATTCTGTGATATGATGATCGAATTGTATTTAACATTTTCCTAGTGTGAGTGATTGTTCTGTAACTATACAATCTTAATCGTTAAATGCGAGATGGTATTCTAATATATGCATTCTGCTCGCTCAGCCTTTCCTTACGGTATTTTGCTGAACACAAATACTTTTTTCAATAGGAAACATTATTCATCGAAATGAAGTAAATCCTATCTGTGAATACCTTCGATATTTAATCTTTTAATATATTAACTATGGAACAAAAAGGAAAGTTATCTGATTCGGAGATTTTAGATGACAACTGCGTGACAGAGAATCCATTTCCTTGAACTGCCTTCCATTTCTGCCAGAAGACCAGCAAAGTAAATTTAAATATTTTTGGATGGGAAATATTAATACTTTCGTGTACATAATAATATTAATGTTCGAATGTGATTTTTTTTCATAGAAGTAATATTAGAGGGGAAATTTGGACCAACACTGAACGACTGGAAGGTTATCTTCACAGGCGCGTGTTATAGCGCTAAGTTCACAACTTTCCGCTGTAAATGTACTGCTTGTATTTGCTTTATATTTTAAGTTTAAAAGAATGCGCTTAAATGGCACATGGCAGATGGGCAGGCTGTAAAGTAAGAAACGTGTTAACTTTTCTCTTCCCTGCTTAAATGTTTGGTTCTCAATTCTGCGGCCTTTGGCAGACAGCCAAGAAAATTACCATTAAAATACTGATCATATCTACCACACTAAAGAGAATACTTTGTGCTTGTAAATTTTTTTAGTTACGTTTAGAAACATATTTTTGAGAACATTATATCTTGCATTCTTTGTTCCAAATTTGGAAATTAAACTGACAGTTATAGGAGTAAATTAGCAAGCTTATCGATGACAAGGACCATGAGCGAGTTACTTAAAGTGTGGATTCTTCTCAATTACGAAATGATTGTTTACTCAACAGAAAACATAATTTTCCATCTACTACAGCAACTCAGTTACAAATTTATTTTGAATTAGTGATATTTTATTTTATTATATTTCAAAATTTCTTTGTTATTATTATTAAATGAATAAATCTCAAAAGGTATGTAACGTATTCAGTTTTAAGTCTTCCAGATTATATCATTTTAGGTGGTGAACCAGGTGGAGCACCCGGCGCTGGAGGCACAGGAGAAGGAGGTAGGTAGCACTAAAGGAATCTTAAAATTTTTAATACGGTGCCACAAAATTAACGGTTATATCTGAGGATGATTGTGAAGTTAGTAATATTGTTAAGTGCGTACGGGATCGTAAGAGATTGAATGCACAACTCGGATGTAAGAGTAATAAGATTTACTCTAATCATTTCAAACCGGCTTGGAGATTTTAGATGTACTCCTCAGGCAATAAAGTGCCATCCGGAGATCATAAGGCAGGCCGAAGAGCATCTGAGATGGATAATAGCCGGTAGTCTCAGTAGTCACCTCGGTAATCCATGACTTCTCGTTCCAGTCCTGTTGGCTTCTGGAGACGACTAATAGGAGGTTATTAAGGATGGTTCGATTAAATCGATCAACCACGCCGTCCGACTGGGGATGTAACAGCGTCGTTTGAGTTTGAGTCGCAGAGTGCTTTGATTACATCCGAGGTAAAATTCCTTCCCTGATAGGAATGTAATTGAAGAGGCACTTCGAACCTGGAAATGCAGTGCTGTAGGATTACCTCTGATACTCTGACAGCCTCCTGATCAGGAATACGATATGCTTCCGGCCATTTGGTGAAGTAATCAGTGAAAACGAGGATGTATTTGTTGACATGAGCAGTTCGTAGCAGAAGTCCCAAGATGTCAAATTCGATACCTTCAAAAGGCGTTCCCACGTTGTAATTTTGCAGCTTGCCTCAGCTGCGTTTCTTCGGTTCTTTCCGACCAGCACACGCATCGGAAGATCAGCACCACTTTTGGCCGTCCTTTGCATTACTCCACTAGGCCCCGACACGTTCTTGGTCATTTATGTCTTCTGACAAAACGGTACCGACACTCTCAATGCTCTCATCCAAGTCGAGAATAAATGGTTTGTCAGTATTGGAGCCGATGTTAAAGCTTCTTTCAGGTTCTTAAATGCATCCTGACAATCTTTTGTCCAGAACTTTTGCTTGCTTTCTTTCAGTTTGTGAAGTGGTCTAGCGACGGAGTAAATTCCTTCGAAAATCTCCTATAGTAGATGCAAAGCCACAGGTAACTTCTTAGCTCATGAACATTTTCGAGTCGTCTCCAGTCTTTATATTTCCAGCACGCGAGTCATGTGAAAAGTTTACGACAAATACGGTTTTAAATGCACATTTTCCTCATTTCGCAGCTGCGACGTCTAAAGATAATTTTTATTCCTCCTTTGGACCCTTTCCCACATTATGGAATGTGTCAACAGAAAGTCATGTGACTTTTTTTACTGGGCTTTTGTGCTATATGGCAGCCTCTTCGTAGAAGTTACGACACGCGCTTGGTCATGGGTAAAAATTCGGAAAATATATATCTGCAAGTTCTCTGTGGTATTGTGTTATAAGTGATGCGTATTATTTTAATTTCTATAACTTTTACTCAATAATCGATAATCGATTCGACTCGATTTGTATAAATTCGAATTCGATAAGCTTTATATCAATTTTCATGGCAAAAGTATGTGTATGCAATCAGCTGATTTTGCTGGCATTCTTCAAGACATATCTGATGAAGAAAAAAAGATAAGGAAACCTTTGTATGCTAGAACAAAAGCGATTTGAGTAAGAAAAACATGGAAATAATTAATATCAGCTGTGAATTTAAGCAATATATTTCGTATGATGACGATAATAATGACATAGAAAAAACAAATGATGATGATATGTTCTATGTTCGTAAGGATAAATCTTCTAATTTATCTATTAGTCTTATAAAAGAGCATCTTTATTCGCCTCAAAACTCCAAATACAACCTAACGATATTTCAACATTTCTAAGTGTAATTGTGCTGCTCCTAATCATGAAGAGCCACAGCAATCCTAATAGAAACAAGGAATATAATGCTGATGTGGCAGAGAAAAAATGAGATTATCAGCATCTACGAAATGCAAAACATGCCATAGATACACATGCAAAACTTTATTTTATTACAGAAATTATTTGCATGGAATGCAGTGTGAACTTCGAACACTGAGAAATATCTTTAGAATTATGTTTTTTTATTATTACTTTATTCTATTCTATTTCTATTATTGTTATTATTTATTTTCTTTTATTTCTATTTTTATAAATAAATAAAAATATTAAAATTATAAAAGACTTAGTTTAAAACTAGTTTTTGTAACCACTAAGAAGTAACCTTCCTTGCGGAATTAAGTAACGCTACACCGTCTTTCCACTTGACTGACATAAGCATTTAAAATTCATTTACTGTCATTTGAATGCAACACCATTTGTATTTTGTAATAGTAAGGTTAATATGTTATTTCTAAACAAATTTATTATCAATACTCATTCATTTCTATCGCTTTTTTGTGGCAAAAACGGTAAAACAACGGATGTCGTAAAAATACGGAGCGAGCGTACTCATGTAAAATTGTCATGCGCGCGTGCTAGAAGGTTAACTGCTGACACCTTTCCTGGATCTGTACACACACCTTCCGCAGAGATGACCGAAGTAAGTCACTTCCTGTCTGAATAATTTGCATTTAGCAGGACTCAACTTTATATTGGCTTCTTTCAATTTCTGAAGCACTTTTCTAAGATTTTCTAGGTGTGTTTTAAAACTCTTCCCGACGATGATGACATCATTCGTGTATATCAGACAGGCTTCGTAGGAAAGACCTTTCAAAACCCTCTCCATGAGGTGTTCAAATGTTACCGGCACATTACATATTCCAAACGGCATTCCCTTAAACTGCCAAAGTCCTTGTCCCGTAGTAAATGCCGTCTTTTCTCGGTCATCAGCATGTATTTGTATCTGCCAATACCCCCTCTAAATCAAGTGTCGAAAACCATTTGTTTCCGGAAAAAGTGTCCAGAATGTCGATAAGTCTAGAAAGAGGGTAGCTGTCTTCCTTCGTAAATTCATTCAACCGGGGATAGTGAACGAAAAATCTTGTTAAACCTTTTCTTTCTGACAAGGACGATGGAAGATGCCAGAGACTTGCTTAAGGCTCGATGACATCGCTTTCTTCCATGTCCCTTAAAAGCGTTCTTATCTCTTCCTGTTTAGCAATCGGTAGACTTCTTGGACGTTGTATGATTGGTGGATGATCACCGGTGTCGATTCTATGCTGCGTCAAACTGGTTCGACCCATGTCACAATCTTGAAGTTCTTGAATGACAGCGGAAGAAAGCATGTTGAAGTTCTTGAATGACATGTTCGGCAGCATTCCTCGTTTAATTGCACATTCTGCAATAACTCCAATGTAATGCTCTCTGAAGACCTGGATTCTGGGGTGTTATTGTTTCGTTTGGTACTGAGCACTGGAGTATATACTGGAATCACTTCACCTTTCTTAAACTCTCGCCTTCTGAGTTACATTGCAACTCTCCCCGTTATTACAGTTCGCAACAGGTAGACGAGTCTTGAGGCTACTAGTACTCCTTTTGAGCTGTTACAGTTCTTGGAATATTCTATGATACCATAGCCGAAATTTCTATTTTCGGCTATAGATTCAGGAAGTAAAAATTATGTTCTTGCTGGTATTGTGATATCGTCTTGAGTTATGATTTTGTTGACAGATTTAATTCCTTCATCATAATTCCGAATAAGGCTGTTTCCTAAGAAGCAGGATGCAATTCGCTATTTTTAAAGTCCAAGGAAAAATTGTATTTCCATAAAATATAAAATACGAACATGCAAGGATCTGTAATCTGCCACATAGGCAGCGACACTTCCAAACGTGATGTTAATGTTTGATTTTGCCTCGATGTCCATGTTCTCCCCTGACACAGTCTGGAGGGTAACGCAGGGCGGCGTCCAAATGAGTTTGCTTTTCAATTGTTGAGCCACATCTTTTCGAATGATGGTAACATTGGCTCCTTACCGATGGTTATATTACAAGGAACTCTATTGATGTATCCCCTGACGAAAAGTACCTTAACCCGCGAGAACGCGAGTTCGGTCTTACAGGCCCGGGCAAATATTCAAGGCGTCGAGAAACCTCTCCCCTTTCAATGAAAATGGTTGAGTCTACCAATACCTGCTTCCAAGGTCACCCCCTTTCCATTGTGTAGAAGGTCATATTTCTCGAAGCCGTCTTTATCTAGGAACTGAATCTCCGGGTCTGAAAGACCCAACGCGCGTTCTCGCATTCGTTTGATTTTTAATAGCGCTTGTATAAGAATTTAAAAGATGCATCGTTATTTAAGCTATAGGATGAAATGAAACGGCTTCAAACATTACTTACCGAAGTATCAACAGATGAAGAATCAATAAATGGAGATGATGATGAAGAAAGTATCGATGAAGAGCAATTTTAAAAAAAAGTGCTCATGAAACATTTTCGAAAGAGGAATTTCATTCAGATAATGAAATAGATTCATCCAGTTTAGGCGAATTTTATGCTGGGAAAGATGGGATTACAAAATGGAATAAAAAAAAGCCAAAAAAATGTAAGAGCACTTCCGCATAATATTATCACTAAATTACCTGGAAATGTTGGTGATGCCAGAACTGTATCGTCCCCTACAGACTCTTGGTTACTACAGTTCGATAATACCATATTAGAGCGCATTGTTGATTGCACGAACATTTTTATGGACAAGATTGAGGATAATTTTCAAAGATACCGTGACTGCAAAAAAACTAATGTAATCGAAATAAAAGCCTTTATCGGTCTTCTTTACTTTTGCGGAGTACATAAATCTTCTCACGTTAATGTGAAAGATATTTGGGCCACTGATGGCACAGGACTGGAAATATTCCACCGAACTATGTCTTATAAGAGATTTTTATTTCTGTTACGTTGTCTAAGATTCGATGATGTTAGAGATCGCATGAAGAGGAAAGAACTTGATAAACTTGCTCCTATAAGATCTGTGTGTGATTTATTTGTAAATAATTGTAAGAAGTTATACAGGCTTAGTGAGTACGTCACCATCGATGAAAAATTAGAACCTTTTAGAAGCAGATGTCCTTTCAGGCAATATATTCCCAGTAAGCCTGCAACGTAGGGTATTATAATGTTTGCCCTAGTGGATTCACGGACATTTTATACCTGGAATTTAGAAATATATGCAGGGATGCAACGTGAAGGTCCCTGCAAACTGAAAACAGCGTTGACAAAGTTGTTATGAGACTTGTCGCACCTATTTTCAACACAGGAAGAAACCTCACTGTTGATAACTGGTATACGAGTGTTGGTCTAGATAAAGACCTTCTAGGTAAAAAAATTACTCTTGTTGGAGCAATAAGAAAAAATAAAAGAGAAATACCGAATGAATTCACTTGCTCCAGAAAACGAGAATTGCATTCAAGTCTCTTCGGATTTCAGAAACATATGACTTAGCGTCATATACTCCCAAAAAGAATAAATGTGTGATTTTATTATCAACTATGCATAATGATGATGCTATAGGTCCTTCATCCGATGATGCCAAAAAACCTGAAATTATTACTTTTTATAACCTGACGAAAGGTGCAATGGATGTAGTAGACGAAATGTCGGCATTATATTCTACAGCTAGAATTAGCAACAAATGGCCGATGGTTGTATTTTTAGCAAGTTAAGTACAGCTGCTAGCAACTCTCCTGTCCTATTACTGTGAACCGATAAACATGAAGAAAAGTATCGTAAAAGGAGGCTCTTTTTGAAGGATCTTGCGTTAGATCTTCTAAAGGAGCACAATGAAAACAAACGAAGCCAACCTATTATTTCCAGGAGTTTGCGAATGGAATTAAACAGAACACAGCCTGAACAAGTTGAGGATCCTCCTTGTAAAAAATTAAGAGCTGCTGGAAGGAAAAGATGCCATTTATGTCCCGCTGTAAAGGACAGAAAATCTAAAACGGCATGTACAAAATGTGAAAAAAATGTTTGCGGTGAGAATAGCTCCATAGTGTGTAATATGTGCCAATATATACCAGCGTCAAGTTTGTAGCTTCATATGTAAGTATTTTTTCAGTATTAAAATTTTAAATGCTTTAATTCATTAATTTAGTTGCGTTCTTCAATTATTAAATTATCATACCTTATTCTGTTATCTTATTCAACATTATATGTGATGTAAAAATTTAACAAGATTTTTCTAGATATTAATTCATAGTTTTCAATTATATAACTTCTCTTGATTTTTTGAATCTCGGTATACTGGTTCAATAATAAGTCGCATGAATTAAAGAAAACTGCGCACGAGCCTATTCGACCCAACGCACGTTCTCGCGTTACTGTTAGGACGCGCGTGCTGCTGGTTTAATGCCGGCACTCACAGCAGAAATCGGAAACGCTTTAAACTGGGGCTTTTCATTATCTGGCAACCTCCGCCTGGCGAGATAGCAAACTAATTAGTTTCCCTCATTCTTGATAGGTTCAGTCTTAACATCCGTGCTCTGGGGTTTTCTTCAATTTCTTCGTATGTGCCTTTCAACACCGCAGGTCTAGAACTTTACGTTCCGTTTCTTGTCACTTATTTTCCGTCTCAAGGCTTTAAGTTGTCTGGATAGCCCAGAAGAACAGTGGCTTGGTACACTGGCTCCTGGAGCATCTCTGATTGGGTGGCGGTCTCTATGAGTTGCTTACTAGGCTGCCTCGAATTTCATGGCGTACACTAGAGCTCTTTTAAAATCTTTGACAGCTACCATTCGTAGAGCTTTCTGTATTTCAAGATCCCGGATGCCTTCGATAAAGTACTGCAAAGACAGGATTCTTATTTCTGTCGGGCACTCTGAAAAGGCGAGATGATGCAGCCTTTTAACGTCAATGGCAAGTTCCTGGAGAGTCTACGTGGGCTTCTGTAGACGGGAGTTTAATTGACGTTTGCTGAAGTCTTTTTAACACTTCCCCCAAAGCGCAGCTCGAATGCCCCGGACAGAGCTTCGAAATCTAGCCTTTTGTTTTCGGGATGAGTCTGAAGGACATCCGTTGCGGCTTCTTCTCTCAATGAAGTTGCGAGATGACTGGCCTTTGATTGAGAATACCATCCGCTGACTTCCGTCACTATTAAGAATTGTGTCTTATATATTTGCCAAGAGACCTTCCTATCATATGTGGATAACCAGAGAGGGAAGAACGGGGATGGGAACACATTTAAAACCATCACTATTACTCCCAACCATCGCAGCGAATTTCTTCACGGTTTCAACATGTTTGGCCGCAGTAACCCTGTCATCAGTTTGTTGTTCAATTTGTTGTTGGACTGCAGAAACTCCTTCATCTATTTGTTCTTATAGAAGAAACTCTTTCCTCAATGTGTCCAACTCTGTTTTCAACAGTGTCTATTCTTCCCTCAATAGCCTCAATTTTGTGTTCTATTATGCAGATAATTTCATATTTTATTTTCTCTTGACCTGCTTCAGTCATTTTTGAACGGCTTTCATCTCTTCTCTAACGGATTCCTCCATCTTTTTTTGAAGGGCTCTCATATCTTTTTTAACGGATTCTTGCTAGCTCTTAACTCCTCTTTAAAGGAATCGTGGCCAACTTTAATCTCTTCTTGGCCCGCTTTCATTGCTTCTTTAAATGCAGCAAAGACTGCAATCTGCTGTCTTAACTGCTCCTCCATCGATCCTGTTATGGGCATTCAAATACCACTTGTGACAACAAAAAGTGTTGCGTGTGTATGGGTTCTTAATAGAATGAATACACAAGTCCCATAAAAGTTAATAAAATTTATTCTAATCACAAGAAATATAACAAAACGCTGCATTATTCCTCAAACATATTAGTACAATATCACAATACCACGCAATATAAACAGTAGCTATATTTTAAACTACTAAAACGTTAAATAGAACCTCAATCCAAAGAGCAGAGAAAGCTAATCCGACCTCACCGCGAATTCGCTACAATCAACAACAACAGCTGACTAAAACAGCAACAAACAACTAAGCCCAGATGTTCCTCTCCGGGTTTTAGAAGTATTTAAACCAGCCGCGGTAGACAATCTAGCAATTTCTGAAAACCAAAAAGAGTAGAATTACGGTTACCGTTCTATTATTTAATTAAATTTATTCAAATGGAATATCAATTACAGGGACATACATTTAAATATATATTACAGACATACATTTGTCTCTGTACAATTACAAAGACATACATTTGTCTCTGTAGAATTACAAAGACATACAATTACTATCTCTGTAATTGAGACAAATGTATGTCTCTGTTCAATGTTAAATGCACGTGCTGCAATGTTAAATTGCAATGTAAATGCAATTTTTACTTTCCTGCGTAACTTAAAATATATCACGCGCTGTACTACATTAGGAAATAAAATAATTTTAATTGTAATGCTATTAAAAATATCTAATTAAATACAAAATTCGTAACAATACTTTTACAGAAACAATTTTTCAAACACGACATAAATAACCCTCATGTCATATGATTATGTAAATCGTATTCCATATTTTTCTCGAGTGAACGATTGTTCAGCAGCTACGCAAACTTATTGGGAAACAACTCAACGGCGTTATAATATAAGTATTCCATTGCGTCTCCCTGTTGTTACCGTATTTTGCCGAATACAAATGATTTTCAGTAGGAAAACATATATAGGGATGAAATTAACCATATTTGCGAAGATTGTTCAAGAGTTTTATATTTAAGATATTAACTATGAAATTAAACAAATGAATGAATGTTATCTTATTCATCGAGACTAGATGACGGACGTATGACGTGTATCCATCTCCTTGCGCTGCCTTCCATTGCTATCTTCTTACTTATTTCGAGCATATAATAAAGTTTGAAGCTCAAAGCGGACTTTACCTGACAGAAATAAAGTTAATATTGGAATTTGGACCAAAATTGAACGATTGAGTTCTTACCTTCAGGGCCGCCATTATATTACGCTATATTTACCCATTTTAGCTGCAAACATTATGCTTGTAAATGTATTATATTAAGTTTAAAGCAAAATATTTTAACCATCATTCTGTGTGTTTATTTGTTTCAAGGAGGGAAACGAAACATCCGACTTTGTAACACTTTAACTTAGGCTTTCTATTTCCAAGTAAATTCGGTAGCCGACATTACACAACAATATGATTTGAAATGATTTCTCATCACAGTCAAAGAGGTAAAGGAGTCAGTTGAAAAAGGCTATCTTGTATCGAACAACATGTAGCTATATGTCAAGAAACTGCATATTAGTATAAACCCGGTGATCGATCAGGGATTTTCAAGAATCCTGTCATATAATCGAAAAGAAACTTGTATCGCCTAAATTAAAACATGTTCGTTTATGCCTGATCAAGAGGGCCTCAGGTTACTATAATTCAGCAATCATCGATTACTTCAGCGTTTCTCAACCTTTCATTAATCGCGGCCCAGTTTTCAATCATATTTTTTTTCTCGTCCTCGCTCCGGCATACAATAAAATGTATACAATATATTGATTATTTTGATTTCTGTTTTTAAATTATTTTTAATTAACTGCCAAAACAAGAGTAAAAGCTAGCCAACGTTGGCGAGAAACCACATCTGGCATTTTGCCAAGCGGTCGGTGAACAGATGAAGCGAATGGAAGCGGAAAAAATTTACATATTATATTTGAAATGAACGTCAAACAGGCAAAAAACGATAAGAAAATATGAAAGTACAAATACTCGTTAATGAAAGTTAACCTAGACGGGGTGAGCTAAATTTAGAAACTGGGAATACTTTTTTTTTGAATAATAAAAGAAGTAAAACAAAAGCATGACTAAAGAAAAGGTAAAAAATAAGTATTATGGTTTGTCCAAGCCGTTTCGAGCATGCGCGGAGAAAATGTTTTCTTATAGGAATAAGGAAAATGTTCGATAACGCCAAGTTTGAATCCTTATTCGAGTTGATCACTATCGAATCTATCGTATGTTATATATGTTTTTGTCTTAATTGCAATTCACCATATTAAATATTCACGGCAGCAGCTTAATGCAAACTCATGGATAATTTTTAAGCGGGCGAAAGGGAGTATTAGGCGATTTTCAACCACCAACGAGTACACAGACGAGCGTGGTTCTGAAAATAAAATGAAAATATTCTCAAGTATACTTCAATTTGAGGTTTTCCAGCACTAAAGTTGTCAAGACTGAGTGTCCGGTGCATATTCTTGGCAAACATCTTCGTGAAATACTTAAAGTCCTGATCTGGAACAGGGAGCTCAATGCAGCTATGTTCTGTGGTAGGATACTGTGATTAAGTGGTTGAATAACTATACGTAAGAAGGATTTAAAATCCTCTTTTATTAAATCACAAGACAGTTATTTACAGCCACTTCATAAGGAGGGATACAGAAAATAATGACCACACTTGGGTCTAAACTGAGCAATCAAATAATTTAAACTAAAATTAAATAGAAAATAAATAATCGTTGTTCACAGAGCTATAACGCGAGGTTGGCCTCTATGCTAAATGGTGCGTAGCAAGATTTAACTAATACTAACGCACTTAGAATTACTTCAATAAGTAATAGCGTAACAGCGTCACGGCTTAGGATTTAAAGACTAGCTGGTCAGGCGAACGTCGAATAGAGTAACAATGGTCTGAGACTAAAAGCTCTCTCACACTGAAAGGTTCCTACCTTTCGTTTAAATAGAATTTGGCTCCAGTTCAAATTAGCATAAAGCTGAAACACGCGCTTATTCTAACGGGAAGTTGAAATGAGAACAGATAGAAAAAGGCAAATTAAAATAAAACTTTGTTAGTTTAACTAAAACCTTACAAAGTATATAAAGAGGAAAGGCCCTTGTGTATCATTTGCACAAAAATGTTGGCCATAGACAGCATAGAACCTAATAAACTTAAACGCCATTTGGAAACGCTTCATAGTGAGTACGTTAGCAAACCCAGATAATTCTTCGAATTAAAATTAAAATCATATGAAAAGCAAAAATCGTTTTTTAAAGAAACTTTGTCTGTGAATAAAAAAGCTTTAGTTGCATCCTACAAAGTTTCATATAAATTAAGATTGTAGAAACTATGTTTGGACATAATTTTTCAAAACAATTGCAGTCCACACCTTTTTCAAGTGATACTGTTGCTCGTCGAATTAGTGATATAGATGAAGATGTGCAGTGTCAGCTTTTCTCGAAGTTGCGTGACAAATGGTTTTCAATACAGCTTGATGAAGCAACAGAGAGTAATAAGTATGCCCATTTTATTGCCTGTGTTCGATTTTGTGATAATATGTCAGTAGTAGAAGAACTACTTTTCTGCAAACTCAATAGAACTCAAAGCAACAGCGCTCGCATTATTTGCTATTTTAAATGACTTTATGAACGAGGCAAACATAGAATGCAAAAACTGCGCCGGAATATGGACCGATGGTGCTCGTTCAATATCGGGAAGATTCCAAAGTATACAAACACTTGTAAAACAAAAATTACCTCAATGCGTCTGGAAGCATTGCGTGATCCACAGAGAAGCTTTGGCTTCCAAAGAAATGAGTCCTTAACTGAATATTGTGTTTACTACGGTTGTAACTGTAGTATATTATATCAAAAGGAGACCCCTAAAATCAAGGATTTTTTCCGGACATTGTAAAGACATCGTGGGCAATACTGGCAATCGTGGCCAGGCCGCCGTCAACGAAGGCACTTCCAGCAGATAGACGATTTTACGAAGGGTGTGGTAATCGGACTAAGAAGGGCGGGTTGGTCCTTACGTCAAATCGCAGCTGATACCAACATGGATGCGAGCACGGTGCATCGGCTATGGCGAGCATGGTTGGAACAAGGGAAAGTGGGAAGAAGGAGGGGTGCAGGTGCAGCCAGAGGGACGTTATCACGCGTGTATCGACGCATCCGCCGACAAGCTATGGCGGACCCACAAGTCACTTGCACAGCAATTCTACAGCATATGCAAGATACCCTGGATGTTCCCGTGTCGACAAGAACCGTTTCTCGTCGATTGGTTGAACGTGGCCTCTACTTACGGCATCCGTTAAGAAGACTGCCATTGACCTCACAGCATAGACGTCAACGTTTAGAATGGTGCCGGACTGGAGCGATGTGGATGACAGAATGGCGAAACGTCGTGTTCTCATGTGAGTCACGCTTCTGTTTATCCACTGACAGTCGCCGCATACGTGTGTGGCGTCGACGTGGAGACAGGTCTAATCCGGCAGTAACTATGTAACGCCCCAACACGCGACAACATGGCATAACGGTTTGAAGCGCTATTGCCTACCATACCAGGTCACGTCTAGTTCACATTTAGGTCACTATGGCGGCTCAACGATACTTGAATAATATACTGCGGCCTGTGGCAGTCCCCTACCTTCAGGGGCTGCCTAATGCAATTTGGATGACGCCCAACCACACAGTGCTCGCATCTGCCAACATGCTCTGCAAGGTATACAAATGCTTCCCTGGCCACGGTACTCTCCTGACCTGTCACCAATCGAACATGTGTGAGATGTGATCGGACGCCGTTTGGAAAGTCTGTCCCTGCCTCGTTCAGAAGATGAACAGTGGCAAATGATTGAAAGGGAATAGAGAGCCATCCCTCAGGACACCATCCGCACACTTATTGACTCTATGCCTAGACGTGTTTCTTCGTGCATCGCTGTTCGCGGTGGTCCTACATCCTACTGAGCCGATCTAAGTACATACAGAGTAACACCTATAGTAGTATAATGTATTATTAATATTCACATAAAAGTGCATTTTAAAATTTATGGAATTTACGCAGTATCTATGTGTACCAATAATTAATTTCAAATATATTGTAATATAGTGTAAGTGTCTATGTATCTTAGTGAAAGTGTCTACATATATCAGTGCATTGTATCCATGTGTAAGTTATTGTAGAATGATAGAGTAATTTTATTAAGTTGTTTTTTGTGCATATCGTACCCGCGTATTAGTGTCAACATACAGTAGTCTATAGTATAGTCTATAGTATATTGTGTCACATTTTGCAGTTTATTAGTGTGTCGCATTATTAGTGTCTATGTATACATGCGAACTGTAAGCATGCGAACTTTGTATATTCGTAATTATGAGTATATTGTATTTACGTAGTAGTGTCCACGTCGGTAAGTGTATAAGTGTCTATGTAAAATTGTGTATCAGCGTCCATAAGTGTATTAGCATCCCTCTTTAAGCCTATAAATGTTTTACTCGTATTAGTGTCTATGTATAAAATCGCATACGTATCTAAGCACACAGTGAATACGCACTTCTCTATCAGGCGCATTGTGCCCATCTGTTATAAGTATATTAGTGTCTTCTTGTATATTTATGTCTATTTGTAAACGTTTCAGCTACAGATAGTTGCAGGGTTCGGACAGCACCCGAGTAGTCATTGTAAGCCGTCCGTGTGTACGGCCCTGCTGTCACTTATCACCAATCACCTATCCTACTGAGCCATCCTGCTGAGCCGGCCATTTTCAGAAGGAGTAGCACGTTCCAACGACGCTCCGCATTTTGTTTTATTAACAGCCGAAATTTTAAGATTTATGCTTCAAAGGTAGTTGCCAGCTCTAGTATAGACAGCTGACATCCCAAGGAATACTGGGTTACCGAATTTATATCTGTAAGTGCCATAGGTAATTAATTATGAATTAATTACTTTTTGAACACAGAGGAGAATCAAGTAAGACTTTCCGTGCGACTTCAAGTGCCCATTCAGCAGCCGTCGTTCGCCGACGCTCCCTGTGTTTTACATCACTGGATTGGCAATTTCTTCACGAGTATTTTGATGCTTATTGCAAGTTCGTATGTTAATAAGATGCCCAACAATTAATTTTTAAAGTTTTTCATGTGCAATTTTATGAACTTTGACCTTTTCGCTTTACCAACGGTCAACCGGAGGGAAGCTACTCTCCGTAGCTTTCGATTCAAAGCTTCCTAACAAAAGGAGAAAATCGGCAAGTGGAGTATTGTTTCAGCAGTAATTACGTGGCTAGTTAACAAGCGACGAGTCTAGTTCCAGTGCCATTGTTTCAGTCATCCAGACAGCGCTACAAGTTTCTAAATTTGGTGAAATTTGGACAATTAGTTCAGAAGTTATTAATTTAACGTCGAATTTATTAGACTTGGGGAATTAAGCGATCTTCGTGTTTGCCGTGCAAGCTATAGTGTGTGTGTGTGAGTTCGTGTAATTAATGCAATTAATTGGATACTTCGGTTTGCTCGATACTCTTCTATAACAGATGAAAAACAGAAGAAGTTAAGCTGCTAAGGTAGGCCTTTAATTTCTGTACCTTTAATTAGCAGCATTTATTAATTACCCTGTTGCTAAACACATTCAAGCATCGCTTGCTTTATTCTAATTAAATAGTCCACATTAAGCTACGCATGGCTTCCTGACTCTCATTTATGGCCATTTCAGCATAAGTACTAATAGGACATGTGTGATAATTAATTAATTATATGTATGTACTGATCTTATCTAATTTATTTCTATTTATAATTTGTGTTTATTCGTTCTTATATCCTTTGAGCACAAGTTATAACAATACCTCGAATACTGTTTCCTGTTCGTTTTTATCCCATAATTATTCATAATATCACTGAAAGGAATAGAGAAACCCAACAAAGGGTGAGTTGCAGTGCGTTGTCACTCGAAGGAGGATGTGGCAAAGTTACACCATGTCCTGGCACAGAATGTTAACATCAAAGATAAGATCAGCACGAAGATTCTACATAAAAGGTCCCCAAAGTGCGCGATAGATAATATTCCATGTGGTACCAAGGCGGAGGAGGCAACTGACCTTGTCTCTAGGACCTTTACTATTAGTAAAGATGATTTCAAGGTCTCTTTCAGGATCAGCGATCGGAGGAACAAGGCGGCCAAATGGATTTTAAACTGTTCACCGACGGCCTTTAAAACGCTGATGGAACAGAGAGTTTCGTTCCAGGAATGGAGGGACATCATGTGACAGAGTTTACAGGAGTACGCAGATGCTTCATCTGCTAGGACTTTGAATATTCGGCAAGAGATTGTAAATTTAGGTATCACCGTGCATATTGTGGTGAAACCCACAATGTCAACAGATGCATGGCTGATAGCCCGAGCTGTGTAAACTGTCTAATTGCCAATCAGTACTCGGGGAAAGACTTCGACACTGCGCATGCAGCATATAACTCTGATTGCCCCTCCTTTCACTTGCAAGTGCTCAAGATCAAGGCCCGGACAGACTACGGTAACTCAGTCACCAATCGACCACCAAGTGTACGGACACTGTATAACGGTGACACCAAGAGCAAACTCTCTAATCTGACACATTTTCCCTCCATTGTCACCCAACGTTGCATCTTTATAGAATGTCAGGACAAAGCAATAGTACCGAAAGACAGGACATTAACTCTCTCCTAGACGCGGAAGAAGAGGTTAAGATTATACAGGCGAACCTCCAGAGAGCTTGGGCAGCCACAGTCCAACTAGTCCCCTTTGCAATGGAAACAGAGGCTGACCTCCTGCTCATACAAGAACCATACACCCAAGCAGGAAGAGTGGCCGAATTCCTCTTATCCTGGGCCATTTTCCAGAACTCGGAAAGAGAAAGGTCAAGAGCTGCCATAGTCTGCTGCCGTAACAAATGGTCACTTACAAGTATCTCACTGTCTAGAGACCAAGTTACCATAGCAATTGAAGCAGTGGAACGAAGTTTCCTGATTACGAATACCTGCATCCCACCCACAGAGGAGGCCGCAGAATATCTTGACCAACCGCAGGCAACACTCCGGGACTATCCCTCCAACAACCACCTTTTAGTCGGAGACTTTAACTCCCACTCTGAAGTGTGGTGCTACTCATTTACCGATCCACGAGGAAGACCAGTTGACTTTATAGAGAGTAATGACCTAATTCTACACAACAACCAAGGGTGCCTCCCTACTTTCGAGACAACTACTGGACAAGGTTGGCCAGATGTCACGCTGTCCACAATAGATTTGGCTACCAAAATCCAGAACTGGGAGGTGCAGGATACGCCCACAAACTCAGATCATCGATACATCACTTTCAGCCTCACCCCCATTCCCGATTATCACTTAAACGATATAGAACCTCGGCACATAACTTTAAGAAATTCACACGTGAAATCAGACCGGTCTTGGAACAGCAAGGAGATGAACTGAACAACTGTTCCACAGCACAAGACGCAGATCGCATCACATGTAACTTGGTGCAGTTAATACAGCAAACATGCGACAGTACGATGGGCACCAAATCTCCCAAAATTCTTAAAGCCGCCAGCTGGTGGACGAAGGAGCTACGGACTAAGCGAAGCCGCACGCGGGAGATGCGCAGAAGGTTGAAAAAAGAGCGGGACCCGGATCGTAGACAACAACTCAGCGTAGAATACAACAGAGCGCAGGCTCAGTACAAGAAGGACATCCTAAAGGCAAAGCTCGAAAGCTGGAGGAACTTCTGCGCACAGCAAACGGAAGTTTTCGGCGTACTACACAAGATAGCCTCCAGCAAAGTATTCATACCACAATTACACCGCACGTATGCTGGTTCACAGATAGGATGACAAGGTTTCACGACCACCACACTTCAGCACATCCTTGTCTCAGTATTCCCACAGAATGGGAATGATGTTTCTTCTGAAGATGAGGCATGCAGCCTGTCCACGACAGTCCCAGATGATCTCCCATTTACAGTTAAGGAGGTCACAACTGTTATACGTACTCTCCCAGTCATAAAGGCATCAGGGCCGGACTCTATAGACTACCGGATCTTGAGGGCAATCTACAAAGCCAGCCCAAGAGTGCTAGTGGCTTACTTCAACAAACTTCTAAGTCTTAAGCACTTTCCAACACATTTTAAAACATACCAAGTGGTCCTCTTTACGAAAGAAGGCAAGGATCCCAATGATTCTTCGTCCTTTATACAAATTTGCCTTCTGCCAGTCCTGGGAAAGCTCTTCGAGAAGCTTCTCGTTCTCAGGCTGAAGCATCATATAGGTAAAAACGGTATCCTCTCAGATGCAAAATCTGGCTTTCGGGAGCATCGCTCTACGCTTAATGCCCTTCAGCACATACGCGAGGAAGTCAAGTGAGTGCGCAAAGAGCAACAGCATGTGGCAGTCCTCAGTCTGGATCTGCAAAGTGCATTTGACTCCCTGTGGTGGCCGGCAATCCTAAAAGCTTTACATGCAGCTAACCACCCCAAATAACATCCTAAAGATTTTTAAAAGTTATCTCAGTAACCGCAGCTTCATCGCGGTTCACAACGGGGGAATAATTATCAGGCAACAGCAAAAAGGCTGCCCACAGGGATCACGCCCAGGTCCAAACCTGTGGAACTTAACATTTAACTCGATTCTAAAAGCAGAATGGCCGGCTCACACAACATTCGCAGCCTTCGCAGATGATGCCCTTTCGTGGTCAGTGGAAAAATCCGCGTCATCCTTAAACAAAACTGCAAGGAAGATATTGACATCTTCTATGACCTTTGCAAGTCTAAGAGGTTTAGCATCTCGCATTCAAAATTTAAATATATCATCTACCGTAGACCGGGCCATACCTTACAAAGAAACCCGACAATCACGATGGCAGACTACAGGATTAAAAGAGTTAAAGAGATGAAGCTCCTAGGTATCATACTAGATGAGGGCTTTACTTGGATCCCCCATTTAAGATCGCAAAGAACAAAAGCATTCAAAATAGCCATGTACCTAAGGAAAATGCAAGGCTCCATATGAGGACTGCGTCCCCATATCTTAAAGATCCTATAATCTGCAGTAGCCGTAAAAGTCATGATCTATGGGACGGCAATCTGGGCAAACCCTATGACCTGCAGGAAACAAAACATTCTTCAAAGTTCCCAAAGACCCTTCGCACTGGCGATCACAAAGGCATATCGAACAACGTCGACAGCAGCCGCAGCACTTCTGGCGGGACTAATCCCGTTACCAATAAAAGCACAGCAGGAAGCCGCAATTAAAATGGTTACCTGATGGAATGTCAACTCACCACACAATGACACATTAAACTACCGTCGAATAATGTGGCCGCCTTAAAAAGATTCGTGCTGAAACAACCACGACTTGTGGACAAAATCAAAAAGATTATGGACCACTTAGAAGTACTGGGGCGGGATCTCTGCAGCCCTGCATAGGTGCCGGACATGCCAGTTTCAGTAACATACGTGTCAAAGTGTGTACCTCGCTAGCATATATGCTCAGCGTGCCACAAACGCATTTACAAGCATGCACTGTACCCATCGTGCACGCACCAAGAGAATAATGCATAGACAAGATTATAGTGCAGTGTAGAATTCTCTTACAGTTTATGTCCGCCTGTTTCTTATCTATACATCTCTACCAGCAAAAGTGTAAATCTCTAATATATTGTTGTCAAGTTTTAAGAGGTTCAACCCCTGTAGTAGTCTTGTATTTAATATTCGCATTTATGTGCACTTCATAATTTGTCGAATCGACGTAGTATTTAGTGTTTTAATATATGTAAGTGCTTGCATATTTCAGTGTATTGTATTCACGTGTATGTAACAGTAATTTAGTATAATTGAATAATTGCTTAATCTTATTTACGTGTATTGAATTACGTGTATTGTATTCACATATTGTGAGTGTATTGTATCCACGTGTGTGTTACAGCAGTATAATTGAATATTTGTATAATCTAATTCACGTGTATTTTTGTATGCATGGTACTTACGTGTAATTGTCAATGTATATCAGTGTTAAGTATATTGGTGTGTCGCATTAATGTGCATTGGTGAATTGTCTGTATTTTAGTGTATCGTGTATTAGTGTATAGTATATACGCATATAGTATATTAGTGTGTCGCATTTATGCGCATTGATGTATTGTGTCTGTATAGTATATCAGTGTGTAACATTTATGTACACTGGTGTGCAAAAATTAAGGAAGAGGCGATTTTTTCAATATAACTTTGTACAAAAGCTTTCCAAATCAACACATTTAATGCCGTAAGATCCCCAATACGTAAGGACATGAGTAATGTAAGCAACACTTACTAAAAGAGAAATCAGAGGGATAAAAAGAAGCTTTATTGAAAAAGTAGCATGGAGCGCAATGCGACTGAAGGCCGAAACATCCCTGTGATGGGTATCCAGCAAGAAACATCCGGTCTTTAATAGCGGATATGATCTCCCCTGACTACTAGGCAGGTTTCACATCATTTGTGCATGCTGGATATGTGGTTGTTAATGAGCTGTTGAGACAGTGCTGCTCGTTCCTCTTGTAGCACCAATCGCAGTTTGGGAATCGTTACTGGCGATAAGTTACGTGCTGCCACGGGTCTCCCTTGTAAGTTCCGTACATGCTTAACGGAATTTAGATCCAGACAGATTAACGTTTGCAATATTCAACATGGAATTAAAGAAAAGGAAGGTTATCTTATTCACCGAAATTAGATGACGGATGTGAGACAACGTATCCATTACCTTGCGTTGCCCTATCAAAAGAATGCTAAGGAAATTTTAAACATTTTTATGCAGTTAATGTTGCGTTTTTCGAGTACATTGTAAAGTTTAAGCTCAAAGCTGACCTTTACTTGACAGAAGTAACAGTGATGAAATTTGACCACAATTATTGAATTGATTTGTTTTCTTCGGAGCCAGGTGACAACGCTACGTTTAACAGTTTTAGCTATAAACATTATGCTTGTAATTGTCTTAGATGCAGTTCACAAGAAAATATTTTTACGAAAATTCTCTGAAGTGTTTACTTATTTAAAGCAAAGAAACGAAAACCTATGAGGACTGAAACAAAAGTAAAACAGATATTACATTAGGTGTTTATGGTTCCTAGGCTTTAAGATCCTGCTTTGAGACAAAGTCTTCAGATTTAAAATCTCTTCCTGGAAGAGGACGTATTAATTAAGGTACTCCTGATACCTCGACGGTACAACTTCAGAAACAGCTAACCAGGCTGGAAAAAACAAAGCAAAATTGCCATAATCTTTCTCAGCCTTTCCTTGAAGGATGACTTGAAGTTGACTGTTCTGCTTTTGGCGGCTCGTCAACAAAAGAATAATTATATAATGATCTTTATGAGAGCAATGCTGTGTATACCATATTGAATTGTGAGCATTATGTTAGTAACTCTTTAAGTTATGTTTAAAACGAAATATTTTAACGACATTCTAATGAGGATAATTTGTTTGAAACTAGGAAATGAATATTTCTGTTGTAATCGTAAATTGCCAGAAGTCGATCAGAAGAAGGAAAATGAGCGAATCACATAGAATGTAGATTTTAGGCAAACTGAAAACGACTGTTCACACAAACAAACGATTTTTGAACTTGCATCCACAAGCAGGATCTTAGTTACTGACTTATTTTGAATTACGGATTTTCTTTTATATAATACTTCACAGACTCGACATTAATATTGTTAAACAGAATAAGTTAAACCAAGTATATCTAGGTTATTAAGAGATATATCTATTGAATATCATTTTATTTTAGGTGGTGATGCAGGTGAACCGACAGGAGCTGGAGGCTCAGGACCGACAGGTTTGTAGCACTGAAAACATTTCAATATTTTGATAACGGTATTAAAAAAATAATAGTTATATATAAGGATGAGGGTGAAGTTAGCAATATATTTTCAGCAATAATTCAAATAATGCATAAACGATCATAATGTTATATGTTTATGCAAATTGTTTTTAATATTCCGCTCGATTGAATGATTGTTCAGGAGATGCATCCTCTTTATCGGTGACAACTGTACGGTGTCGTAATAATACTATTCGACAACATCTGCCTGTTCTTTCGGTATTTTGCATAGTGAAAACTTTTTCAATAGAAACATTTTATATGGTAATGAATTTAAACAGATTTTGAAGCTCATTCGAGACTTTTACGTTTAACATATTAAACATGAAATTAACAAAGGAAAGGTTAACATGTTCAGCAAGAATATGATGGGTCAGAAACAGTGTATCTATCTCCTAGCGCTGCCTTCCATTACTGACTAAACACAGCAATGAAATTTGAATAATTTTTGTATAGCAAGTATTAGTCCTTTGGAATACATGATAACGTTAAGTTAAAAGCTGACATCAGAAGTAGTATTTACGACGAAATTTGAATGAAAATTAAATGATTGAGTTTTTATCTTCATAGAGGTCATGTCATATCGCTACGCTTTTTACTTTCAGTTGCAAACGTCATGCTTGTAATTGTTTTATATTAACGGACACTCTGTCGAGTTATTTTTTTTGTTTGAAGCAAGGAAATGAAATTTTCGAATCTGTTACTTTTAAGTTAGGCATGGTGTCTCAAATTAAAATTACGTAGTCACCATTACCAATATATCAAGAGATTTGCCACCACAGTCAACCAGGTAAAGTAATGAGTTGGAAACAAACAACACTATCAAAAGCAATATAATGATACAGTTCAAAACCCTGGATAAAAACACAAACTTGGACATCTCTTTGAGATTTAGCAGAATTACTATTAACGTTTCCCCCCCCTTTATTTGAAGAATGTGTTTTGATTGCTGTGCCTTTCGCGGCTGGTAAAGAAAAGAACAATTATACACTGATCTTCCGGAGAACATGCTGTAATGCTATGTGTCCTATGCTAAACTGTGAGCGTTATTATTTTAATTCTTTTATAATTTTTTTAAAGGAAATATTCTAACGGCCATTCTAGTTGGATTATTTGTTCGAATCGAAGAAGTGAATGTTTCTGTTGTAGCAGAAAATTAACACGCAATCTTTGAGACGAAGGAAAATAATCTAATCCCATGGAATGTAGATTTTCGGCAAACTCAAAACGGCTGTGCACACAAACAGACAACTTTTGAATTTCCATCAACAAGTAGCATCTCAGTTACTGATTTATTTTTAATTAGGTATTTTCTATCTTATTATATTTCACAGACACGACTATCCCTATTGTTAACCAGACTAAATTAAACCAAATTTACCCAGGGTAATTAATAATATATTTATTGAATATAATTTCATTTTAGATGGTGATGCAGGTGAAACCACAGCCCCTGGAGGCTCAGGAGTAACAGGTATCTGGCATTGCAAAATTTTCCATATTTTGATAGCATTACCAAAAAAATAACGGTTATATATAAGGATGAAGACGAAGTTAGCAATGTCGTTTCAGCAATAATTTTCAATTAACATATTAATTTTCATATTGTTATATGACTATGCAATTTGTATTTAAGATGTTGCACGACTGAATGATTGTTCAGCAGCTACAACCTCTTCATCGGTAACAAACGTACGATGTCGTAATACCAGTCTTCCCTAGCATCTGTCTGTTCTTTCGATATTTTGGTGAGCTTAAAGCTTTTTCAATAGAAACATTTTATACGGAGATGAAGTTAAACGTATTTCTGCAGATCGCTCGAGAGTTTTGCGTTTAACAAGTTACCCATGAAATTAACAAAGGGACGGTTATCATGTTCCGCGATTATATGACGAATGAAAGACAGTATATCCGTCTTCTAGAGTAGCACTCGATTACTGAGAAAAGACTAGCAATGAAATTTGAAACACTTTTGTCTAGGAAATATTAGTCCTTCCGAATACATGAAAATGATGAAGTTAAACGCTGCCGTTAGAAGTAATATTTACGACGAAACCTGAACTAAAATTGAACGACGGAGTCTTTATGTTCACAGGCATTATATCATATTGCTACGGTCTAAATTTCGAGCTGTAAGCATTATGGTTGTAACTGTTTTACATTAAGTTTAAAAGAAAATATTATAACGATAATTCTAGCGAGTGTTTGTTTATTTGAAGCATTGAAATGCAATTTCTAAATTTGTTACACTTAGGCACGGAGCCTTAAATTAAAATTTCGTAGCCAACATCACACTATTTGAAGATGTGGCACCGCAGCCAACAAGATAAAGGGCTGTGTTGGAAAAAACAATCTATTAAACAGTATAATGATAAATGCCAAAACCCTGGATAAAAACACAAACTTGGACATCTCTCCCAGATTTAGCTGAATACTCCGAAGTAATCCGCCTAAATGAAACATTGTAAGATTATACCTGCTCAAAAATGCCCTTACGTTATAACAACTCAACACTAACCGATACCTGTGGAGTCTGAAATAAAAGTCAGCTGGATATTCCTTTACGTGTTTATGATTCCTCGGATTTAAGACACTGCTTTGACACAAATCCATTACCTTTAAAATATCTTCCGAGAAGAGGACGTATTAGTAGAGCTACTCCTATAAGCTCGAAGGGGCAACATCGGAGCTATATGAAGAGACTTTAAAAGTCAAAACAGGTATTCAGAGATATATGTGCTCAATACTATTCCATTTTAGGTGGTGATGCAGAAGTATCAACCGGCGCTGGAATTGTACTACGATTAGGTCGGTAGCACTCAAAATTTTTAATATTTTTATAAAAAATAAATAATAAAAAAATAATGATTATGTGTAGGGATGACGGTGCATATAACAATATTTTTTAAGAAATTTATTTCAAATAATGCATTAGTTATCATCATGTGATATGATTATGCAAATTGTATATCACGTTGCCCTCGAGTTGAATAATTGTTCAACAGCTACACCCTCATAATCGTTAACGGCAGCGCGGTGTTGTAATATAAGCATTCTGTTGTATTTTGCTTACAAGTACTTTTTCGATAGGAAAAATATGTATGGGGATGAAATTAGACATAAGCAGCAAAGCAGTTATTGATTTACTTTTAATTATGGATTTTTTACTTTATTGTATTTCACAGATTCTACATCACAATTGTTAAAGAAAATAATTTAATCCAAATATAACTAGGCTATTAACAAATGTATGTGTTGAATATTCTTTCATTTTAGGTGGTGATTCAGGTGAACCCACAGCCCCTGGAGGCTCAGGAGGAACAGGTGTGTAGCATTGAAAAAATTCTTATACTTTGATAATATTATCAAAAAAAAATTAAAGGTTATATAGAAGGATGGCGGCGGAGTTAGCAATATGTTTTCACATAAAATTTTCAAATAAGTCGTAAATTCTCATAATTTTGTATAATTATGAAAATTATATTTAATACTTTGCTCGACTGAAGGATTGTTCAGCAGCTGCAACCTCTTCATCGGCAACAAATATAGAGTGTCGTAGTATCAGTGTTCTATAGCATTTGTCTGTACTTTCGGTATTTTTGCCGAGCGAAAAGCGTTTTCAATAGAACATGTTATACGGAAATGAAGTCAAACGTATTTGTGGAGGTCTTTCGAGAGTTTTGCATTTCACATATTACACATGAAATTAACAAAGAGAAGGTTACCATATTCAACGAGAAGATGACGGATGAAAGGCTTTGGATTTATCTCCTAGCGCAGCCTTCGAGTACTGAGAAAATACTTGCAATGAACTTCGAAACATATTTGTATGGAAACTATTATTCCTGAAAAATACATGAAAAAGTTGAAATTAAAAGCTGACGTTAGAAGTAATATTTACGACGAAATTTCAACAAAAATTGAACGACTCTGTTTTCATCTTCATAGGCGTCATGTCATTTACCTACGTTATCCACGTTTAGCTGTAAACATTATGCTTTTAATTGTATCATATTAAGTTTAAAAAAGTCATTTAACGATCATTCTGGAGAGTGTTTGTTTGTTTGAAGCAAACAAAAGAAATTTCAAATTTACACTTAGGAATGGTATCTCAAATTACCTTTACGATCTCGGGTCAGCTAGATATACCTTTAGGTGTGTAAGATGCTAACTCTTTAAGACTTTGATTTGACACAAATCCTTCACCCTTACACTCTCTTCCCAGAAGAAGTCGTATTAACCCATTAACGGGCTGACCCTTCCGAACAAAATTCTTTGAAAACGGCTGTATTTTTGTCTAAGAATTCCCTCTAAAAAGATCTATTTTGCTTTCAGGAAGCGCTTTTAAAATGGGCCATTGCCTAAAGCGGTGTTCGCTTCCCCTAGACTGTTGGAAAAGCCATAAAATATTTCCCCGCTAAAGAATAGCAGCAAGAGCTTGTCCCTTAGTTACGCTAATTTTTAGTTGGTAAATGCTTGATCTTTTAATCATGCGACTGATCAAACAATAATTTTCCTAACGTAAGTTTTTCTGAATTATAAAGCAATTTCTAGAATTTTGGCGGTTTTCTAAAAACATTTCGGTAATTTCAGCTATTGTGCGTTTGCTAGCAATATAAATTTTAAAATTAAAATTTAATTGAGTTTAATTGAGAGACTGCATTTTTAAATCAAACGGAAATTCAAATGAATTTGGTGCAATCTTTTGCTAGACTAGGCAGAATTATTTAAGTGTTCAAAGACAGGATTTTCTCCCTTTTCCGCATTTTACAGATAAAATGTATAAAATGAAACATATGCAAATCCTTTTTAATTCTCATAGTTTTAGTTAAATGAATTGTGACTTTTCAAAATTTTTTCTATTCCTTTTTACATAATATTCCTGCTCGTACTTGACTCAGTTTGAAATTACGAAACTTCCACTTACAAATTATATTACGGCATTGCATCATCTCAAGCAACAATTGAAATTAATGTACTCAAATGATATAGAATGCAAGAATGACAATATGAATAGTCAATTTAAAACAAAATTCTGTTTGTCAGTTTGCATTTACAATTTTCCCTGCTTTGTGAGGAAATTTGCTACTCTTATTGTTAGATTATCGCAATTTAAATTTATTTAAGTATGGGTTTAACACCGATTTAAAATTATTTAATTTTACTTTATTTCTGATAAGGTACTCTTACAATATGATTATCTCTTTTTTCAGTTTGAATCAAGTAAAAAGTATATATTTGAAAATTGCGTTGTGAGTTTAAAAAATAAGACCCTTGCTCCCTATATACTTCCTTTGAAAAAGATAATTTTAGCAATTTTAAACAGAACTGATCGAAAACACTTTTCCCTCTATTCTTCTATATATAGTAATCTTTAACACAATATAATTAATGCGCTGTCTCTGAAAGAACGGGAAACTTAAATTGGGAATTTTAAGAATAGATTTTATGGAAATATGCGATACCCATATTAATCTAATAGTGAAGTATTCCTCAATATTGCAGATTTAATGTCATGCAAACATTTGTCAGCAATACAATATTTCTAGAAAGGTAAATTTAGTTTCTACAAATAAGCTATCTGTTTTCACATAGTTGTTTCTGTTTTTGCTTTAAAATTAAAATCATGACTACAGTTAATCATGACTTTAGTTACTTCATATACATTATGAGATATTTCTCCGGCCTTCTTCGCATGCCTTCGTGGTGTAGTGGTCAGTACGCTCGACGCGTAACCGAGATGTCCATAGTTCGATTTCCGGCGAAGGAATTGTTCATTTTCCATACTCTGTGCTTCCAAAAAAAATTCTAATGGCTTTACAAATGGCGCTCGAACTAAAAAGGTGGTGGATGATGATTTTCCGCCACCAAGATTTGGCGATTTGGGCCCCTAATCCCCAGTCGCCCTTTAAAAGATGAAGCATATAAGGTATTTCTCCCGCCTTCTTCGCATGCCTTCGTGGTGTAGTGGTCAGCACGATCGACGCGTAACCGAGAGGTCCTTGGTTCGATTCCCGGTAAAGCGTTGCACATACTTCCTGCTGTTTTTCATACCTCCTGCTTCCAAATAACTAATGTCTCTACAATATATACTAAAATAAGAATGATACTACCAATTACTTCCATATATTAATATTTTATTTATTTAGCTCATTAGAAATGTAAAAAAAATATTCTTAAAGAATTTCTAGTTATCAGCGTATAAAATTATACACAATTGAAAAGGTTAAATCTGGCATTCTACTAAATATATTTTTTTTTCTATATAAAATACAAACAAAATAATTTAATTTGGTACTAACATGGCTTATAAGATATTGAAAGTTTAGAATTATCCATCCATAATACACATTTTAATGATAGCGAATTACCAAATTCATCCTTGCGTGCTCTAATAATACTAGTGCTTGCAACCGGCAATCAGAAGTTCAAATCACATAGGAGAATTTAACTTATTTTTTATATATCGTGATCCGAAAAACAGTGATGACAGATGAAATACTATGCATACATCTGTCTACTTTCTTAAGCTTAGGAATTAGCGTGAAAAAGTATTGTCACATTTAAATTTTGCTTTAATACTGATTTTTCTCTAATTTATTAATTACTAATTTTTCTCTAATTTATTAATTACTAATTTTTCTTTTACTTTCTTATTTTACTTTTATTCCATTTATTTATTTCTTGTAATCTAATAATGTTAAAATACAGAAAGGATAAAGAAGAATTCCCCCTTTTTTTTCTAATTAAATGGAATATTTGCATTATAAATTGAATTCTTTCACCCTTTTGCAGCTATTTTTTAATTGTCTTACTATATATATATAAGAGCAGTAAAATTATAAAAGGTGATAAATATATACGACACTTTTCATAATTTTATTACTCAAAAAGTTTAATATATCAGGGAATGTATCTTTTTAACGTTTGGATTTTGACAAAAACAGAATGACAGGATGTTTGCAAAAAAAAA
>KK115258.1:0-19101 GCA_000611955.2 Stegodyphus mimosarum | reverse complement strand
CCTTCCCCATTCAAAGCTATCTCTCGTTACTAAGCAATTTACATTATAGGATGGATTTTGTCGCCCAGAGTTTGGTTATTTCAGTGAAAGATTAGAGGTCGATGCCTGCAAACGACGAAAGGAATCGGCAGGCTCCTAGAAGCCTCAATCCCCAGTGGGTAAGGGGGAAGCTTTAATTTTAGCATAAAATAGTTTGCAAATCCAAATGGAATTAATTTCGAGAAATGTTTCAGAAGTTTTATAAAAATAGTTAATCTAAAGTTGATACAGCAAATTAGTTTCTGAAATTAATACACGAATGCTATTCAAATGCGAAAATATCTCCATAATTTGTTATCTTTTTTTCTAAAAGACCTATGCTTTGCTATTCCCTTTGAAATCTAGCAAAAGTGCCAAGATAACATGCTGCTGGTCTTTATGGCAATTAAGAGTTTAGATTAGGAAAGTCGTTCGTAAATCTCAAACATTGAAGTACTTTGTTCAGTTTTCCTATTTTTGATAAATTCCTTCTTCAGTTCATATATCTGAGAGAAAACATAGCATGAATATATAGACATAAAGATGAATCATTGTTTATTTCCCAGAGGTCAGTTTTCCTGCATTACTAAATATTTAAATATTACTATAAATTACATTTAGCACTAATTAACGTTGTGTTCCAACTTCTGCAGTAGTAGTAGTAGAAGTAGTGTACCGTTGAGCTAACTCCTGATCACGGGTATGAACCCATATATGATTTTCAGCTATCTCTAATGAGTATATCTACTAGCTGACAAACTCTAAATAGATGTGGATCGGCACTTCAGGTAGTATTTGTAAATATTAATTTTGGAAACAGAAGTATACTAATACAATTTTTAGACTGCAAGACAAATTTTTAAAAAAGGCAATAAAGTAATTCAATTAACAATATACACATATATATGTACAAACACGAATAATAATATTTACTTATATATTTGAAATGTGCTCATGAAGTTAATATCCATTTGCATATAAATTTGGTTTCAAGTTGCATATTCCATAAAATCTTTAAGAATGAAAGTGCACTACGCAATCTGTGGAATAGTACCGATATCCGGACAAGCTGAATGTTTATTTATTTTCTACTATACTGGAATACTTTTCACTGAATTCGTCATTATTAAATTGTTTGTAGTGCGCTGATTAAATGCTACTGAATTGTTACGTGTTCTGATTAATTGAAATCGTAGAAGTGCAGCTAAGAAATTCCTTGAACATATGAGTTAGGCTTTTTATTATTTTACTACTAATGATCTTAGTTCTGCTCTGAGTTTATCGAGCTCTGCGTAGTATCTTGGCTAGCACTTCCCTGTCACGAATAATGTCATATTCCGATATATTTCTGGTGATCCATGCATAAAATCGTGCAAATTCCTGTTTGGAGTTGTAGCGCGCAAGGTCAATGCCCCTAACTAAAGAGATATTTCGGTGGTGGAGTTCCTAAGGAAAATGGGCTTATATTCACGCTACACATAGGGCAGTGTGTATTTTTAATATTATGGACGCATCAAGAATCCTAGCGATTAGTAATCGGTGCATGCATAGGATACGCCTAAAATAATACGAATCCTCTTTAAATTTTTAATTAATAATACGCAATAAATATTAATATATTTAATAGTTTTGGAAAAGAAATAATCATCTTTAAAAACTAAACTTAACTCACATTTAGTTTATTTAAAGTTTCGTTTGTTTGTTTCAACGCAAAGTATTGTTTGAAAGGAATGAAGTGGTAAGATTGATGCGTGTCTGTATATATCATTAGCATAAAAAACCTTAATTTTGCGTTCAAGATTATTTCTGAAATAAAATATTTTTTACTTATTGGTTAGATATTAAGTGCTGTATGCCTACAATTAGCTTAAGGCATGCTAAACTTACTTCCGGTGATTTGTAGTTAGTTGTAGCGCTGCAGGTGTGTGAATCTCTGTGTATGACCATAAGCCAGGATAAAAAGTAGTATATAGAACGTTCCGGTAATATTTATTTTTCCCTTACGGCCTCACACTGATTAAATGGATAAGGCCGTTGAATACTGGCAGTTTGGCCCAGCTTCGAACCCAAACAAACGAACAATTCCTACCTGTTTGATTTTTGCGATTTTCTCCATGTGTAACATGACCCAGTTTCCCACAGAAGGGGCTCCACGAAGGCCTTGAGCTCTCATGTGTTTTGCTGTATTCAAATAACCCTAACCCTCATACTGCGACATCTATCACACTAAATCAGTACATAAGATTTCGGAACAAGATTTTAAATAAGACTCCGGATCCCCGCGGGCAGAACATCTGAAATCACTGAACACAGCTAGCTCGACACAAGTTCAAATCCTGGCGAACGAACTGGTTGCATGGAAGTTTTCTTGGCATTTTTACAAGTGGGACGTGAATATAAGCTAGATTATCTTAGAACGTTTCCTTCCTTTTTGGCAAATAAACCTACGTGTGCTTCGCGGTAATCTGAATACATTAAATCCGTCTGTAGTTGACAGTTATAATTCTGTCTTTTTAAGGAAATATTAAAGGTACAAAACATGCAACTATCAAATTGCATGAGACAGAGAATATTTTAAAGCAATTAACATTTTAAGCAGCAAAACCCTTAAATGAACATATGAACAACTGTAAGTTGCCGCCCAACAGAAACAGTGGTTAGTGTCGCTGACTGCCGTGCCGAAGGGCCCGGGCTGGAATACCGGAGAAGGTATGGATGTGTCAGTGCGGAATAAAGGCACTCCAAATGTGAGGGAAACATGTCAAGAGGTTGGTCGTAGGCCAATAACAACTGAAAGTTAAACAGCCCAAAATTGTTATAAAACTTTACCGATTAAAGCAATCTAACAAAAATTCCTTGCCATCAGGAAATAAAAAATTCTACTCAAATATGAAGAGTTGAATTTTTATAGCATTTATTAAAATAGATTTGTGAGTACGTACTCAGTGTTTGGTTTTTCCTAACCTTCCATTCATCAGAATGCTGATGAGAACATTAAGTATGGGGAGACAAAAAATGTTTTAAATAAAATACTTTTTACAAAATGACAGCAAATCTCATAAGCGTGTATAAATTAAGTAATTCAAAATATGCGAAAATTCTTCTGATGAACTCTTTCAAACAGAATAATATGCATGCATAGAATTAGTAACTATTTACTTTTCATGGCATTTGTCGCTATGAACAGAAGATTTTTAAACTACTTTCCTGAGAAGCTATCGAGTTCAAAGTTTATAAACATGTTGATTGCGGATGATTATACAATATATTAAAACGAATTTTATAAAATTCCATTTACATTTTTTTTAAATTTAATGTTGACATGAATTTTTGCACATATTAGCATTTGCAAAACAGACTACAAATTTATCAAAACTTTAATATTTGTACCAACATAAAATATTCTCTTTAATAAAATTTGTATAAAGTTTTTAACATAACTTCTGATTTCTGGCCGAATTATTGAAAGTCAGAAAATGTTTTCCATTCATATGAGAATTATTTGAGACATTTATTTGAAGTAAAAAAATGCTTGTTCATTGTTGAAAAATGATTTTTAATTGAAAAACGTCATTGAAAATATGTTATTAAGACTAAAAAGATAAAAAGTTTTAAAAAGTATAAAATAAGATTTTACTCAAAACTGATAAATTTCTTAATAAGCCAAAAGCAAAAAAAAATATGGTATATTTTAGTGGGAATAAGAGATTAATTAAGCTTCCTTACAATAATCATGGGCAATTTTTATCAGGAATCATAAAAGTGTAGGCACTTAAGTAACGAAATCAAATAGTCGAATCGCAATGTCAAAAATATATAAACGGCGAAATTTTTTTTTATTATTCATGATATAAATTTTTTAAGAATTTTTTTAATCTGTCAGAATTTTTTAAAGAATATTATTTACTCTCTTATTCTTATTAATATATATAATAAATTACGGTATTCTTCTGTTTTCGGGATTGGATTAAAAATGTATGTATGTATGCATGTATGTATGGATGAATGTGTTTATGTATGCGTGTCGATATATATACGAACGTATGTATCTCTTTAGACATATATGCACAGACGCATACACACGACATGCATACATACATTCTTGAATCCCTTCCGATAGCAGAATAGTATCTGAATTACTTTTCTTTTTTTTTTAAATTTATTAATAAATTATGAGTTAAAAACAAAAGCTTATTCTATAAAAAATCTTTATTTTTTTTAATTCTTAAACAACTTCTAAAATAAATTCTTAATTCCTCTTCTGTTACATTTCTAAACTAGTAACAAATTTTTTGTTTCTTTAGAACTAATGTAAGGTCTTTATCGTGTCAATAGCGCGCGAAGAGTTCTCCCTGCGCTATTGAGGGTCATTACTTATTGTCGTCAGGGTTGGAGCGATGCTTGTTCCCTTAGGTATTTGGGGATGAAAGTGAGACAAAAATCCGGGCTAGTCCTTCTTCACGCATCCTTTAATTCTAACAAAAACATGGGACAGCCTATTTCCAAGGAAATATTTAGAATGACAATATTCCGGGTCAAACCGTTCAGGAGTCTGCGTAAAAGTGCGAGATATTCCGAGTCAAACCGTCAAAGGGTTAATAAAGTTACTCTTAATGCCTCCATGGGATAATATCCGAACCACATAAACAGGCTGTAGAAACCAAAGGGAAAATTTCTGTTAGTTTTACTCCTTCTTTCCTAAAAACTTTGAGTTTCATTGTGCTGCCTTTGGCTTCCGTTCAGAATCAAGAAAAGATGAATTGTATACTGGTCTTCAAAAGCGCAAAGCTGTAAAACTACGTATACCACATTGAAGTGAAAGCAATATTCTTGTATACTATGTTTAAGAAATGTTTCAATAATCATACTGCCGAGTACTATTTTTTCGGAAGAAGCAAATGAACGTTTCTTTTGTAGTAGAAAATTATGCTGCTTATCAATTAGAAGAATGATAATTAGCGACTCACTTAAAATGTACATTATCTGCAATCACAGAATGATTACTCACAAAACCACACAATTGCTGAATTTCCAGCCACACGCAGCAAATCATATACTGATATATTTTGAATTAGTGAAATTTTATTTTATCATATTGTAAGGTTTCTCCTTCAATCTCTTGATTTTTTTCGTGAGCATAAACTGTGAAACCTTATTTGGAGGACAGTGAGCAGATCTAGGCTATGTCCTTTAGTGTTGAAAAACTACAAAGTCAGGAGGAGGGTCTAAAAGTGACCCTTTAATTCAAATATTTACAACTCTTCCAATTGAGAGTAAGCCACTACTTGGGCTGAACTAAAATAATATGAAAATAAGGTGTGTTAACAAATTCAATTCCCTAACTAAAGTCTAAGTAGGACGGCGAGGGAAGCTTAACTCTTAGTGAAATGCAATTATGCGAATTTCACTAGCAAACACTGGTAATTGCAAATTGCCTATGAAGGCGAACTTTCAGTAGACAGAGGAAATCTTTGCGCGCACAGCCTTACGGCGATAAATCCAAGGCTCTATTTTTCCCCTCGTTAACTCCTGCCTTTTAAACTGCTAACAGATATATGCGATTTGCATAAATATCTCACTCGCGCTAAATTCGGGCAGCAACTGAAACTTTGAGAATTCGATAGGAAAGTTCAAACTAAAAATAATTTGGTTAATTAAAATAATGAATGCTACATAGTTGCTCCCAGAATTTAGTAGTCTGAAACTAAGTAGCCTAAAATCGGCTTTTAGTGAAGATGCTAAATTCTAAATCTAAATTTTCCTTCCTATTCGCCATCCTTTGCAATTGTAAGTTTTAAATTTAGTTTAAATCTCTGTTTGTGTCTTAGACATTTTAACATACAATAAATCTTTACATCCTTTTGCTTCTTTATATCAAAAAGATCCATCATCAATTTGGCTTGATTAAACTCTCTGGTTCCTTCCAATCTGGAAGGAAATAAATTTTAATTTCATGTTATAAGTACACTTCACCTGAAAAGTACAACATTCCCTTCCTCCGATACTTTCCGTAATGACCTTTTATTCGCGCTTTAGGTATTCGCGTTTTTTATTTTCTATTAGCGCTTTTCGCCAAACGCATTCATTTTACACTCATTCATTTTTAAAACTTCCCAATTGATCTCTGGCCAAATGTGGTGTTTGTGAAAAACACGCAGTTTTACTTTGTCAAGTGTTCACAACTACCACCTGACTTCAATTCTATTGGGCTGAATTCTTCGACTTTCAAGACCTCAGACTTCCCCTAAAACCAATCTGAAATGCCCTGAGGTTCTAACATGAAATGAACTTTAAACTTTTGTGTGAAACCAGAGAACACTACGTACAACATTCAAACATTTCAATTGCATTTCATACATATAATTCCTTCTTTCAATCTTCAATTCAAATTTTCTTTAAATGCTCATTGCGTTAAATAACACTTATATATTCACTTTCTAATTTAGCGCGCTTTACGCTTTTACATTACATTTTAATTTTAACTTGCGTATCCTTTACGCTTTTCCAAAATATTCGATATAAACAAAACCAGTGCTTAAGGCTTACAACAAATCATGCATTACATAGAAAACAGTTTTACATTAAATGCATTCATTATTTATACATAGAAAAATATAATACAACAGTTTTGCTATACAACTTACGTACTAGTTGCTTTTAATTAACACAATTCAATTTCCTATTTACAGAGAGTCTTTTGACTAAAATCGATGAATCCCATGTTCTGGATTACAAAGAACATTTCACGAAGTCTCACAGTTTTTCAACTGAACTCTCGAATTTCTTCCGCTGCATAATTAAGTTGTTCCTTCAAGCGTGTCCTTTACGCTTTCGGCAACCGGCTTTTGACTCGGGTAACTTCCCTTTTAAATCTGCAACTTGCACTTAAATCAGAAACATAACTGTGTGAATTTTAAAAGAAAATAAAGAATCTACTTATCTTTCTGCCAGTCTTTTAGGCGTTTTTTTGTCCATTCCTGAAAGGTTGGATATACTGTGGCTTGGGCTATTCTTTGCTTGTTACTCCTAGATTGAAACTCTGGGGCTGCCTTTCGTTTGGTCGATCTTCTTTCCTCCAGAAACACCTTGTTGGGACGAATGGTGGGTGGCGCTTTCCGTTTGTGCTGAAGTCTTTGCTCCCTCTCCAGACTGGCTCGTTCCTTCTCCTGCACTCGTAGGCTCCTTCGTTGTGGGTTGGCACCTTCGGCGGCTCGCTTCTCGCCGTTCTGTTCCCTCCGTAGTGGTGGAGCTTTCATAGTGTTTTCATTTGGACGTTCCTTCCTTAGACGCTTTGGTTGCTGAGACTGTTGCTTAGCGTTTGTCCTTTTTTCTTTTTGGGGTGGTCTTTTCTTCGGCTGCGGCTTCCTCTCTTCTGGTAACCTCCTTTTCAAACTGGGTTCTCTTGTTTTTGAGGGACCTGGTTGGGGCTCTTGAATCTTAGAAAAATTCTGTGAGGCTGGACCCTGCAACATGTCTTTCAAAATATTATTATTAGCTCTTCGATAATAATGTTTAATTTGATCGAAATTTGCCACAGTCTCTTCGCCCTTCTCATTCTTTAAATATGCACGGCATTCAACTATTCTTGTAATTTCAAAAGGACCATGCCATCTTGGGCAAAATTTTGCGACCTTATCTTTTGCTGCGCATGAAAGTGCGTGGGCTTGTTTCAACACCTCCTCCCCCACTTTATATTCTACGGTTCTTCTTTTTGAATCGTAGTAAATCTTTTGTTTCTTTTGCGCTTCCCGGGAGCACTTTTCTGCCTCCTTCAACATTTTTTCTATTTCACCCATTTGAAATTCCGGCGCTCTATCTTTCACATAAAATAATTTATCTAAGGGGGTCATTATCTTCCTGCCCAAAAACAATTCGGCGGGGGATTTCTTCGTTGTCTCGTGCTTAGCCGTTCTGAGGGCGAATGCAAATTCTTCGACGCAGTCATCCCAGTTAGAATGGTGCTTTTGCACATAATTTCTAATCAATTTTACAATATTCTTATTTACCCGTTCCGCTATATTTGATTGTGGGCGGTAGGGTACCATTTTCATATGCTTAATGCCCAACTTGTCACACATCATTTTAAATGTACTGCTTACAAACTGGGGACCATTATCGCTAATCACCCTCGCTGGACATCCATATCTTAAAATATATTTGTTCAAAAACGAATCTGCAACGACTTTTGCTGAAGCCCGCTTAAGTGGTATCAACTCAACCCATTTACTGAAATGATCCACAATGACTAATAAAAATCGTGCCTTATTTACATGACTCCTGGGGTAGGGGCCTAAGAGGTCAATACCAATTATTTCATTGGGGAACCTAGACTCAATACTAGTTAATAACCCGGCCGGGCGGAAATTTACGTCATTATTTATCTGACACGTGTGACAAGTCTGGCAGTAATTTTTAACTATCTTTTGTAATTGCGGAAAATATACCGCCTCGCGTACGCGTTGTATTGTTTTTCTAATTCCAAAATGGCCCGAGACAGGCGAATCGTGGAGCTCTTGCAAGATACTTAAAATTAATTTGGCCGGGATGACTGGTCTGTATTCACTATTTTGATTCGTAACTTTAGTATAAAATAAGAGACCATCAATGATTTCATAGTTCTGTGCTCTGCTTCGTATTGCATTAATGTCTATATGCTGGAAGTTATCTGGGTCTTTTAAATAATTATAAATATTTCCGAATTCGGGATCCCTAGCAATTTCTTCTATTACAGTCTCTCGAGAGTCAATGACCTTTGCCTGAAGCATCGCTATTTTTACTTTCTCGCCGTTCTCGTCTAACTTTATTCTAGATAATGCGTCGGCCACTACATTGTCTTTTCCCGGTGTGTGTTTGATAATGAGATTAAATTCTTGCAACTTTAGGGTCCACCGAATTAAGCGTGGCGAAAGATTCTTTCCTGAAAATAATCTGGTAACTGCCGCATGATCTGAATATACTGTTACGGGAGAACTCCCAAAATATACACAAAATTTTTGAACAGCTGCGAGCACTGCTAAAGTTTCACGCTCCGTTGCCGAATAATTTCTTTGCGTATCATTCAATGTACGACTAAAAAAGGCAATCGCTTTTCTATTTTGTGTTAACACGGCTCCGATTGCGTAATCTGATGCGTCTGCATAAATTTCTAGACCCTTGTCTTTCTCTGGGAACTTTAGAACCGGTGCATTAATTAAAGATTCTTTTAACTTCTCAAACGCGGCGTTTGCTTCTGAAGACCACGCAAAACGAACTCTTTTCCTTCTCAACTTTAACAATGGTTCAGCAATTTCTGCGAAATTTTTAATAAAAATTCTATAATATGAGCACATACCCAAGAAAGTCGCTAACTTTTTGGCTGTATTCGGAATTGGGTAATTTTTCACTGCTATAACTTTAGATTTATCTGTTTCGATCCCCCTTTGAGAAATTTTGTACCCTAAATATTTGAGTTCTTTTGCCGCGAATTTACATTTCTTAATGTTCACTTTAAGTCCTGCATCTTTCAAAAGAGTAAAGACTTCTCGAAGGTCTTTAATATGTTCTTCCAGCGACTCTGAAGTAACAATTATATCGTCAAGATAAATAAATGTACTTTTTCCTATTACCGGCCTTAAAATTTTGTCCATGCACCTCTGAAACGTGGCCGGGGCTCCCGACAATCCAAAAGGCATACGCAAAAAGCCATATGTACCGTATTTTGTTATGAATGCTGTTTTGTGAACATCTTCCGGCTTTATGCTTATCTGAAAATATCCTGATGTCAAATCTAGCGTGGTTATGTATTTTGTTGATTTAATACTTCTTAGAATTTCATCAATTACCGGAAGTGGGTAAGTTGGAAATTTTGTTATACTATTAAGCTTTCTGTAGTCAATAGCGAACCTGTACCTTAATGGATCAGTTAACGGCAAATCATTATTTTTCTTACATAAAACCACCGGACTCGCATATGCACTAGAAATAGGAGTTATTATTTTGTTTTTTAACATTTCATCAATATGGTATTTTATTATTTGTTCTTTAACTTTATCGTACTTGTAAGGACGCTGACGTATAGGTTCATCCGCAGTTAATTTAATTTCGTGTGCTACGATCTGTGTGAATCCAGGAATATCATCAAATAAATCAGCAAAATAACTTACCAATTCCCGAAACTTGTCCTGTTCTTCGGGCGTTAGATGGCTTAAATCCACTTCAGGGGGAGGTGTTGATTTCTTTTTAACTGGGTCCATGGTTACTTGCAAGGTGGAGTTTTCAAAATCGATTTTCGCATCTACAGCTGAAAAGAAATCTGTTCCTAAAATAACCTATGCTTGGAGGTTCTTCACTACAAGAAACATAATTTTTTTTGTTCTTCGCCGATTATGATGTACAGCTCGCTTTTTCCCATGCATTGACACGTTTTTCCTTGGGCTGCTATCACCTTCATTCCTTTCACGCTATGCAGACGATATCTACGAAAGTGTTTCTTAAAAAACTCTTCTGCCAAACAGCTTCCTTGAGCGCCGGTATCCAACAGAGCTGTAGCGGGTACGTTGTTAATTAGTAACTGCAGTCTCGGTAATTCAATATTTCTCACCATGACCGTATTGAGCTGTACTTCAGAGGGATTTTTCTTCTCCTCGGAACATTGCACCCCCTTCCCCGCAATATTCCTTAGTAGTTTAAATGCTTTGCGGGTGTTTTCTTCTGTTGCTGGCTTCTGCCTGGGGAGAATGATTTTCTTCCGTAGTTGGAATTATTTTGTTGGCGCTGTACTTGGCGCGGTTGACCGCTCGCATTTTGACTGGTACCAGTAGTTCTCGGCCATCGTCTGTTTCTTCCTTCGGCATTCTGGTTCCCCTGCAGCCGCTGTTCATACGATTGTCTCCGTTGATTTTCGGCCGCTCGCCGGCTCTCGAATTGTACGGCGAGTTCAAACAGCTTGTCCAGCGTTACGGGATTTCTTAACTCCATGAAATCTTGTATCGATGGTAACAATCTGGGCAGGATTATCTGGATAATCTCCGGGTCCGGCCTCGTGCCATACAATAATTTAAAGACTTGTATTTTTCTCAAAATAAATTCCGATAGTTCATCCACCCGCTGTTGGTACTTGCTAAACAACTCAGCTTCGAGTTTCGCACGGTCTTTAACCACAGGAAACGCTCTCAAAATTGCTAGTTTAAAATTCTCGTACGTGTAAGTCGGCGTTCCTGGTTCTCCCAGCAGACATTTTCCGATGCACTTATACCAGGTCGCTGCTTGGCCCCTCAATGCTCCTGTCGCTAATATGACCTTCTGATGTTCCGGAACTGGATACAGCAAAAAATGCGCTTCTAACTTTTCCAGGAATGTGTTCACAGGTCCTCTGGCATCAAAAACTACTGCCGGCTTCATGGCTGCTCTGATGGTTTCCACTATGAATCCAAATCCATCAGGCATTGCAGCTGGATTTTGGGATGTAGTAGGCATATTCCAACTTCCTTCCATCCTTTTAGTTGTTCGGGCGCCGGTGTAAGGTTTCTCCTTCAATCTCTTGACTCTTTTCGTGAGCATAAACTGTGAAACCTTATGTGGAGGACAGTGAGCAAATCTAGGCTATGTCCTTTAGTGTTGCAGAAACTACAAAGTCAGAAGGAGGGTTTAAAAGTGACCCTTTAATTCAAATATTTACAACTCTTCCAATTGAGAGTAAGCCACTACTTGGGCTGAACTAAAATAATATGAAAATAAGGTGTGTTAACAAATTCAATTCCCTAACTAAAGTCTAAGTAGGACGGCGAGGGAAGCTTAACTCTTAGTGAAATGCAATTATGCGAATTTCACTAGCAAACACTGGTAATTGCAAATTGCCTATGAAGGCGAACTTTCAGTAGACAGAGGAAATCTTTGCGCGCACAGCCTTACGGCGATAAATCCAAGGCTCTATCTTTCCCCTCGTTAACTCCTGCCTTTTAACTGCTAACAGATATATGCGATTTGCATAAATATCTCACTCGCGCTAAATTCGGGCAGCAACTGAAACTTTGAGAATTCGATAGGAAAGTTCAAACTAAAAATAATTTGGTTAATTAAAATAATGAATGCTACAATATTTGTTATGGTATTTTGAACATTATCATCATTGATTAATTTACTCATGAATGTGTAGTTCTTAACTTAAAGGGTTTATATTTTTACCGGTGCATTTTGATGTTAGAAGTTAGAACTAATCAATGAAACATATATACAACATTTTATTTTCTTATCTTTAGAATAACCGGCTTCATTACAACTACATAGTCTCGAGCTCACAATTCGGATAAATAATAACTGGTGTTGCCAGATTCGATAGTAAATGATATATAATAACCTGAAATATAATAGAGTAAATATTAAAAATCCACAAATAAACAATAATGAAGTTTTACATAGTTTAAAATATATGTAACCGTCACATTTTGCGATGTTGAAAGAACTCGCCAATCTTTCACCAAAGACTGTAAGGTTATAGAAGAACGTCAGAGTCGCCACAGTATCCCCCTCCCAGTGTTAATTGGAGGAGGACTGCCGTCGATCAGGTTGACACAGACCTTTGTGGAAAGTGCACACGACGACCAGAGCAAGTAGTTTGGGTTGTAGAAATGTCTGCTTGATTGTCGGTGTCCATTTTGTCCGGCAGCAGGAAAGCAGGTTTAACTCTATCAATGGACACACTAGGGTCCTTGCCTTGTCGCTGCAGGGTAATCGGCTTCTCAGTCAGTTTAACCACAGCATAACGTCCGTCGTAGGGAGGTTGTAAGGGTCTTTTCGCAGCATCCTGTCTCAAGAATACGTGAGTACACTTGGACAGTTGCGGGTGCACAAACACTGTCTTGCTTCCGTGAGAAGATGTAGGTAAGGGTCTAAGATTATGCATAGTTTGTTTTAATTGCTGCACAAACTTGGAGGCATTGTTCATGTCCGTATCTTGGAAAATATCACTAGGTAGACGGAGAGTTGTACCTTAGACGAGTTCAAACACAGTAGCGTTAATGTCCTCTTTAATGACTGAGCGTAAGCCAAGGAGAACAAAAGGGAGAGCCAGCGTCCAGCGTGGATTGGCATGAGCCATAAGCGCAGCCTTGAGTGACCGATGTGTGCGCTCAACGAAGCCATTGACTGAAGGGTGGTATAGCGTGGTTCGGATCTTTTTAATACTTAAGCACGCACATAATTCGCGAAAGCGATGTGATTCAAATTGACGGCCCTGGTCTGTTGTAATGACACCAGGAACCCCCGTGGTACCCACTGACGGATTAATGTTGCTGCTACCGTCTCCGCTGTCATGTCGGTGATAGGATACGCCTCCGGCCATCGGGTAAAACGATCAATGGCAGTTAAGCAATACGAAAAACCTTGCGAAGGAGGCAGGGGTCTTCCAATATCAAGATGGAGGTGGTAGAAACGAGAATCTGGAAACTTGAAAGAACCCAGTTTACTGTTTGTATGCCGTTGAATTTTGACTCGTTGACAGGGAATGCAGATACGCGTCAAACCCTGCATATCTTTACGCATGGACTTCCAAACGAATTTTTTAGAGATGAGTTTAGTAGTAGCTCGAACTCCAGGATGCGAGAGGTTGTGCACTGAAAGAAAGACTTTTCGTCGCATAGCAACAGGTACATATGGACGCACTGTACCCGTGGAAATATCACAGTATATTTCTGTAGTTGATCGTTACATCCGTAACTTTTTGAGCTGAAGAGATTTGTCCGGAGAAGAAATTAGTGCTTTTAATTCATCATCACCCTGCGGCATTTCTGTAAATTCCTTATAATCTATAGTATTGGGGGCAACAATCGCTGATATTCGAGAAAATGCATCCGCTGGTACATTATCGATGCCGCGGATGTACCTTATATCGGTGGTGAATTGCGAAATGAAATCTAAATAGCGCAGCTGTCGGGGGCTAGCCTTATCTAAGTTTTGATTAAAGGCGAATGTTAAAGGTTTATGGTTGGTGTATAATATCAGTACGCGACCCTCAGTCATATGCCTGAAGTATTTAACAGCGGAATAAGCTGCTAGAAGTTCGCGGTCAAAAGTACTGTACTTAGTTTGAGCTGGGGTTAACTTTTTAGAGAAGAATCCTAAAGGTTTAAAACCGTTGTTGGGGATTTCATTTAAGGAGGCACCAATTCCAAAATCGCTTGCAACCACTGTCAAGGTGAGGTCAGCATCCTGTGAAGGATAAGCCAAAAGACTTACATTAACCAAGTGATTTTTACACTAGTTAAACGCATTCATAGCTTCCTCGGTCCACTGTATTTCTCGTTTATCATTTTTTTAGAATTTTTAGGGTAGTCATGTAAGGGAGCCTGAATTTCTGCCGCCTTGGGTAGGAATTTTCGATAAAAGTTTAAAATACCCAAAAATTTTCTAAGGTCGCGAACTGTGACAGGCAGTTTAAAATTAGCCATAATGTCTACTTTTTCGGGAAGTGGTAGGATACCATCCTTATTTAGCAGATAACATACAAATGGAATTTCTGCTTATCCAAACATGCATTTACTGGCGTTGATGGTCAAACCATAGTCATCAAGCCTTTGTAAGCTCTTAGCACTTCGTGTATGAAACGCATCCAGATTTGAGCGGCATATTACATAATCCAAATTCGAATGTTCCGAAGTTAGTAATTATCGCCGTTTTATGCCTATCATCTGGATGAACAGGAATATAGTGATATCCCTTTGAATATCAAGTTTCGTAAAAATTGTTTTACCTTTGAGATTTTCATTAAAATTTGTTAAATTTGGAATCGAGTAGCGGTCTGGTTTAGTTTGCCTATTTAGAGCATCATAGTCACCACAAGGACGCCATGAATTAGTGTCTTTTTTAGAAACCATGTGCAATGGAGAACTCCAATTTGATTTTGAAGGAACAATAATGCCTTGATCGAGCATATACTGAAACTCTTGTTTAGCAATCTCGGATTGCTTTGGATTTTGTTTTCTCGCTCGGGCATGGACTGGAGGACCAAATGTCTCAATATGATGAAAAGTGCTGTGTTTAATCTTTTCATTAAAAGGTCGAGGTCTTGTAAGATTAGGAAAATTTTTCACGATAGTAGCATGTTCCGAGTTAAGTGATGAACATTATGTTTTAATTTGGGGGTCACAACCAGCAAAATGTTCGCCTTTTATAGACAATTTTGTCAAGGGCTTTGTAAGACGCTTGTTTTTAATGTTCAAAATTAATCCATATTTATCCAAGACGTCGGAACCAATAATCGCTGTGTTAACGTTCGCAATCACAAAATTCCACGAAAAGGATCTCAGTAAATTTAAATTTAGTTTAAGTAATTTTTGGCCATAAGTTTTGATTTTAGAATGATTCGCTGCAAAAAGTTCAAATTTGGTTGGTTTCATATTTTTTTTTGGTTTGGGAATAATGCTGACGTCTGCGCCAGAATCTAATAAAAATCGTTGATTTGTGTGTTTATCGAAAACAAATAGGCGACATTTTTTAGCGAGCGGATTGTCATGGCCACAAGCCGCCACTTTAGCCATGTTTTCTAGTTTTTCTATTTTTTAGAAAAATTCGGGCGGTTGTCAGATTGACGACGTGAAAACTCGCAAGGTCGGGTACATTTATGGGCATTTTCACCAAAGCGTCTGTGGTAATAACAAATGGTTGATGGCGGTTTTCTGGAATGCGAGCGCGACGATGATCTTCTACGAAAAAACTGTTTATTACGCGGCCGTGACAGGCGAGTTACTTGTAGTTTTAATTCTGAAATTCGTTTTGATAATTCTTGTATTTCAGTGGATGCGTTCGGCTCAGGTGCAGACTTGGCGGAATATACTGAAACCGGCGACGTGATGTCTGCTACTTTGTCAGCAATGTCAGCCAGTTTATCTAAAGTTTCCGAGGAAACTGAAAGTATAGTCTGAATTTGGGACGGGAGACCTTGTAACCACAAATTTTTTAGAAATTCATCTTGCAACTGGCCACAGGAAAGTTCCTTCATTTTTCGTAGCAAGTGGCTGGGTTTGTCATCGCCTATTTGCAATTCAGTCAATAATTTTTTAATTTTTTGGTGTTTCGAATCAGCAAATTCGTTAATTAAGCAATCGGACAGCGTTCTGTATTTATCTTTCGTCGGCGGTGTAAGAATTATATCAGAAAGAGGAGAAAGCGTTTCGGAATCCAACATCGAAAGCAGTGCGGCATACTTCGTGTCATCTTGAGTTATTTGACTTAAAACGAAAGCACTGTCGCACTGACGGATCCATAGAGGCACATTATTTCGCCAAAATACCGGTAGACGCAATGCAATTCTTCCAATGTTTGAAGAATGATCGCCGACAGTTCAGGATGGTGATGTCATGACTGAGAACAGAGATAGCAAGCGCGAAACGCGGGAAGAGATAAAGAAATAAAAATATATTTACAAATAAGATATTGAGGAAATTTGCACAAAATAACAAAAAGCTATGAATGAAAAGGCACTTACTCGCCACTGCGTCATCTTATGTAGAAAACGAAAATATAAAAAGCACAGAAGGTTTTCACGTCCTTGTTAGTCACCAATGTATTTCTTAACTTAAAGGGTTTATATTTTTACCGGTGCAGTGCATTTTGCGATGTTGAAAGAACTCGCCAATCTTTCCCCAAAGACTGTGAGGTTATAGAAGAAAGTCAGAGTCGCCATAAATGCCATGATCGTGTAAACAATCTTTTAAATCATATCTACACAAAATACTGCAAAGGGTGAAATTGTATGGCATGCATCGAAAACAAAGTATTGGTAATAAAAATGTGTATCAAGCAGTACAATTGATTAAACCATAACGTTAAAACAACAAGAGAAATATCGCATAACTGAGCTTTGTGTTAAGCAATATAAACCCGTTTAAAATATAAGGAAATGATGCAGTATTCTAAATTACGAGTGAACCAAAGAAGTTTAGGTGAAATTAAAGCTCAACAATTATTTGGGAATTTAACAATAAATTTCTGCAACATTTTTATGGGTGGTTAACAGAACAAGTTATCTACAGTGACTAAAGCACAAAATAATGGTTAGCTTGATAAATAGGAATGTACCCGACAGCAATATTTGTTTAAGGATGTTACATGTTCAGATGTGGCACATAGTCTGTAGAAATTAAAAAAATGAATTCACATACCTTAAACTTTCATAAGGTAACACATTAGGGGGTGAGCCCGAAGTAAGATTAATTTTCAATCATGGACACGTGTCATGCTTCTTTGAGGAGAGCACATTTTCCCCGGCAGTGGTAGAAATTATGTAAAAGAAATAAAAGCAATTAGAACGAATAATTTTTACTTTCATGAGTTCCTCCTCGCCATGGCTTCCCTCAGATACTTTTGCTGACCATTTCTCTCAAGTTTTGCCTTCGAAATAGCTCCCTTGAACAATTTCTCGGTCTGAGCAACTGCTTCTTGTCTAGCGAAATCTTCCGAATCCATCCTCTCGAAGACCGCTCCAGGCTCTTTTTCTTCTTCTCGCCAGGCCCGGCTTGGTGATGCTCAAAGTACCAAAAGTCGCCAGCTGTAACGCAACCCTACGCGCAGAATCCATGGTAGTAGGTGTAAAGGCCTTGGGTGGGTGCTCAAGGTTGGTGGATATTCGTTTTTCTGTAAGAAATACAATCGGCGCATAAGGGCAATCAACTCTTTTCTGCGAATGAAATAACACATTCTTTCAGCTAGCCTCACACAGTGTGTCACTCTTGCATGGGTGGAAGCCTAACGGACTCCCAGTGAGCCTAGCGACAAAAGCCCGGATGGCTTAGCTGCATAAAAAAAGCTTTAGAAGCAAGGTGCAGATTTGAACTTGGCTAAGGAAAAATTCCAGACAACTGTCTGGCCGAGATAACTATTCGTGGATTTTTTTCCCCGGGGAAATTTCAAAAACAAGGCAATAAGTCCTTTTCCCATCACAACGTAAAAATTTGGGAAAATGAATATAAAAAATTTGCTTTTAATTACTAAATTAAATTAAACACCGAAGAATGTTTCTAGAGTTGAAATATAATAATAAAACAGCAACATTCAGGTCCCTTATGAAGGTTTCTACTGTAGAAATATAATAATTACAAAGGGAAATACATGTTTCTAAAGAAAGTTTCTAGAGTTGAAATATAGAAATTACAAAGCTAAATTCATGTTTCTCAAGAATGGTTCTACAACACCATAAACGTCTTTGCCAGCAGAGTCAGAAAATCTGGATTCAAACTTTACCAGAAAGCGGGGTACGTTAACAAAACTTATTAAACTTTATGCACCAACTTCTGTAAGACAAAGAACTTTAAAATTTAAACTGAAAATGGCATCAAGAGTCAAAGTAACCAGAAACTAAACAAACATTAAAAAAAATTAAGTTATTATTAAGCGTTTAAGAACAAAATGAAATGGTTAACCAAACAACCTTAAGGATAAACGAAACAATTAACAGAAGCTACTTAAATTCTGAGTTAACCAAAACTGTCAATATTACATTAACAACAATTACTTTTTAACAAAGCAAAATTTAAGATCAACTGACAAAATCAAATCAATAACTTCCATGATTGATAATTGAATTATAATAAGCACTACAATTAAGATAAGTACTTCAATTACTGATGCTGAATTAGTTTAAGCATTACAATTAAGATAAGTATACTTCAATTGCTGATATTGAATAAAGGTAAGTATGTATTACATAACATATTTCACAGCCTCAGCATTTTTATTGTTAAACAGAATAATATAAATCAAATAAAGCTAGCATATTCTGAGATATATGCATTGAATACTATTTCATTTTAGTGGTGATACAGAAGGATAAACCGGCGCTGGAGTTGTACTAAGATCAGTTAATATTTTTATTACAGTAACATAAACATAATGATTATGTGTAAGGATGACGGTGCATATAGCGATATTTTTAAGAAACTGATTTCAAATCATGCATAAATTATCAACGTGTGATATGATTATGCAAATAGTATTTCGTTGTCCTGGAGTTGAATAATTAACGGCAGCGCGGTGTTGTAATATAAGTATTCTGTTGCGTCTGCCTTTTCTTACGTTATTTTGCTCACAAATGCTTTTTCGATAGGAAAAATA
>KK115257.1:19847-70132 GCA_000611955.2 Stegodyphus mimosarum | reverse complement strand
CTTGTTGTGCAAATACACGAGAGAACAATGATCCCATCTTAACTTGGAATGTACGATCCCTCAGAAAGTTTTGAATAAAGGCAGGTAAGTTACCTCGCAGTACAGTGCTATAAAGGTCGCGAAGAGTCCCATGCCGCCAGGTTCTATCATACGCTTTTTCCATGTCAAAGAAGACTGAAACCACGTGATTTCTTTTTGCAAATTCATTTCGTACTGCGGTTTCTAAAAACAAGACATTGTCAAGTGAGGATCTTCCCCTACGGAAACCACTCTGGTAGGGCGATAAGCAATGATTATTCTCCATTGTGCGATCCCTCAGAAAGTTTTGAATAAAGGCAGGTAAGTTACCTCGCAGTACAGTGCTATAAAGGTCGCGAAGAGTCCCATGCCGCCAGGTTCTATCATACGCTTTTTCCATGTCAAAGAAGACTGAAACCACGTGATTTCTTTTTGCAAATTCATTTCGTACTGCGGTTTCTAAAAACAAGACATTGTCAAGTGAGGATCTTCCCCTACGGAAACCACTCTGGTAGGGCGATAAGCAATGATTATTCTCCAGATAGTGGGTGAGACGACGGTTTACCATCTGTTCCATAATCTTGCAAAGGCAGCTAGTGAGCGCGATGGGGCGATAATTTGAAGGATTCTTTGGGTCCTTTCCAGGTTTAGCAATGGGGATCACTATAGCATTTCGCCAAGCATTAGGAAAAGAACACTCCTTCCATATTCTGTTATACAGAAAGAGAAGAGATTTTAATGATTCATTGGACAAATGCTTTAGCATGACGTAGGAAATGCCATCTTGGCCAGGGCTCGTCTTGGAAGTTAGTGACAAAGCACTCATCATCTCCAGCTTAGTGAAATCAGTGTTATATGCTTCGGTGTTGAGGGTGTTGAGGGAGTTAAAATTGATGGATGTATTCTCAGAACGAAGCTTAGTTGTGAGGAATGCTGGTGGATAGTTAATACTACTTGAAACAGCACTAAAGGTCTTCCCTATAACATTAGCTATATCTTCTCTGCTGTTATATGTTACGCCATCGTTTTCCAAGATGGACGGTCCATGATCTTTATAATTACCTGAGATTTTTTTGACTTTTTCCCAAACACACTTGCTTGGAGTAGTAGAGGTAATGGATGATACATAACTGATCCAAGTGTCTTTCTGTCTTTGGCGCCGCACTCTCCGAGTGTTTGCTTTTGCCTTTTTATAGGAGATAAGATTGCTAAGCGTGGGATACCTGCGAATGATTCCCCAGGCTTTTCTTTGCTGTCTATGAGCTATCTGGCAGTTATGATTCCACCATGGTTTGGGATGTTTAGGAAGCCTGCCTGATGATATAGGAATAGAGATTTTTGCTGCCTGGACGAGAGTATCAGTGACAGTTTTTACAGCTTCCTCAATTGACGCATTCTTTATCATGTCGTTAGTGAGCATGGCCGAATGGGAAAACATTTCCCAATCCACTTGTTCGTATATAAAACATGGTGATCTGGCATTAGGCCATGCTGTAATTTGATTAAAAGTCACGAAGATGGGGAAATGATCACTGTTAAAAATGTCGTTTCCGACGCTAAATGAACAAAAAAGGAGAAGTGATGGTGAACAAATGGCCAGATCAATACTATGAAATGTCCTCGTGGGCTGGTGGAAATATGTTTGTTCTCCACTATGAAGGAGGCATAAGCAATGATCACAGATGAGGTCCTCTACTTGTTTTTCCCGAAAATTTATATCACCACTACCCCAAAGATGATTATGGTCATTGAAATCTCCAATTACAATAAAAGGAGTAGGCAACTGTTCTACCAAATCATCTAATTCCTTTTTATCTATCACTTCATTAGGAGGCAAGTAGATAGTACAGACAGTGACAAGCATACTGATATTGATCTGCACAGCAACAGCTTGGAGACATGTGTTCAAGGGAAAGACAGTCGAAGGGTAGGTGTGAGAAGTCAAGATAGCAACGCCTCCGCTTACGCGCTCATCAGATAAAAAGTCTTTCCTGACAGTTGAATATCTACTTAACTTAACTGTGCTTTCTTGCTTGAGATAAGTCTCCTGCACTCCAAAAGAGGCAGGCTGATAAATGTCTATCAGGCTTTTGATGTTCACTAGGCCTTGATGAAATCCGCGACAGTTCCAAGAGATTAAAGTAGTCATCATGAATGTTTATTTTGTCTATGCTGTTTCCTTGTTAAGCGCGGCAGAATATTCTTTGTATGAGCTAATCTTTCTTCTAATTCCATTTCAGATTCAAGTGTATCTGATAGCATACCCTATAATGAGGTATGACCAGAATTTACTATTCTAGAGTTTGTGTTATTTAAAGAGGATTTAGTTTGTTTTTTAATATTTGTTCCTTCAGTTTTTTTATGAGTTGCTGTATGCTTAGTACTGGCAGATAGATTGCTACTTGGTGTTTTTGTGGTATTTCAGATTTAGGCTTTGTTTGATTAGTAAGTGACGTTTGGATGGCTATTGAGCGAACAGATTTTGTTGCATCAGCAAAACTCAGATTTAAACGAGGTTGGGTGCTTTCTAACAATCTCTTAGCTTCTATATAAGATATCTTTTTAGTTGCCCTTTGAATTTCCTTTTCGGATTTCCATTTGGGACAGGAGCGAGAGAAGGATGGGTGACTTCCTTTACAATTTACACAAAGAGGCTCGGCAGTGCAACTCTCACTGTTATGATCTACGGAGGAGCAGCGAGCGCATGTAGGTGTACCGCGACATAAATCCTTTGAGTGCCCAAACCGCTGGCACTGAAAACAACGCATAGGGTTTGGCACATACGGTCGCACCGGGAAATGCAAATAACCTGCTTTAATATGATTTGGAATTTGAGGGGTGTTAAAGGTTAGAACGACGTGTTTAGTGTCAATTAACTGACCATCCCTTTTGATTTTTATTCGACGTGCGTTGCAAACATTCTGCTCGGGAAGCTCCTCGATGAATTCCTCATTCGACACTGTTAATAGATCGACTTCTGATATTACGCCACGACTGGAATTCAGGGTTTTGTGTGCAGAAACCGTAACAGCAACCTGTCCCATTTTTGACATAGTAAGAAGAGTCTTTGATTGATAAACAAAGACAGTTTCCATTAATAAGTCACCAGACCGTAAGCGCTTAATTGATTTTGGTTCTTCGGCAAAGGCTTTTATACATTTTTGAACAAGGAAAGGTGACATTTTATGGAATTCAGAAGATCCTGTCATAACCAAAAATCGGGGAACAACTTTAGTGTTTTCTGTACTTTTTGTAGTTCGAGGTCTTTTGCTAGATGATTCATTGGCAGTTTCATGAGGTGTAATAAAGATTTGTGAAGCCATATTTGAAAGAAGTAGAGATTCGGACCCGGCGTCTCCATACACCACGGAGTCCAACAAGGGGACGCAGATTCCTACGCCAGGGCTAGCCGGACCTATACGCAGACTGGAGCCCCACAGTCGGCTTTCCCGAAAGCAGGTACTCCCAAGAGCTTATCCCCAAGCCACTGACACAAGGACTAGTGACCAGCCGATTGACACCCGCGAGGACGACAAAGTGCCTCCCGTTTAGCTGAAGCAGAGGCCAAAGCAGTGTGTTGGGGACAGTACCTCGCCCCTCAACTACCAGGACCCTCCTTTCCAGCGACATGGGTCTCCACGCACGGCAAACAGGTGGGCAGGTTTCTCGTCACTCAAGAACCAGAGACAAGGGTTGTTCCAGTCTCTCATAGCGAGCTCCAACCTCCGAAGAGGAGAACCACAAGGGAGAAAGGAAGGAAGAAAGCTTCAGCTCAGAGCAGAGGAGACGGAAAAGAGGATAGATCACTGGGGCTCCAGGATCGTGACACCCGTCTTACCAAGATGATCCCCTGAAGGGTTAGGGTACCTCGGGATTGCCACACCCGTACTCACAAAATTGAGCCCCTGAGGGGCAAATACAATTTGGAACATTCAGTTTGAGCAGAAAGTTCAGCTATTTTTTAAACTAAAGTATAAGCATACTTTTCCCAGAAATAAACCTTGCAGGTTTGAAAATAAATTTCCTGTGACAGTTCAAAATGCGCATTCATTTTTCGGACACAGCCTGTACGCTTGAAAAGAATGATAATCTATGAAAAGCTAAATGAAATTTATTTAGAATGGAAAGCTTCAGTTTATATACACTCACGTTTGTGAAAATTGCAACACCATGAAGGACTTACGCGAGTGAGCTGAAATTTTCAGGAAATGCAAAGTAGCGCATGATATGCAAATGATTAGAATTGCAAATCCGTAGCGCATGCGTATGCTGAGCAACGCCCTCTGAACGGCTGATGGATCCGAATAAATAGACGGCTGTAGCGAGGCGTGTATGGTTATCGGTGGTTATCTGCTAGTGGTAAACGTTAACTCAATCTGTACTTATGCCTCGTCGACGAAAGAGAGCGAGATTTGAACAACTTACAGAGTTTGAACGAGGGAGAATCATCGGCCTTCGTGAAGCTGGATTGTCGTATCGTGCAGTAGCCTCTCGTGTGCAGCGTAACAGCAGCACAGTGATGCGCGTTTGGAAGCAGTGGACGGACGAGTGTCGGACAACTCGGAAATCCGGGAGTGGACCCCGAAATGTGACGTCAGCTCGCGATGATAGACACCTGGTCCGCATGGCGCGGACGGACCGTACAGCTTCCTCTAGACAATTGGCAGCACTGTGGTCAATAGCTACAGGTGTTTCATTGTGTGCTTCATCAATTCGTAGACGTCTGCTGCAGTGTGGACTGCGCGCACGGACTCCTTTATACAGGATCCCCCTAACGCACGACCATCGCCGCCTGCGGCTACAATGGGCCAATCAGCATAGAGACTGGCGTGCTGATTGGCAGCATGTCGTGTTTTCTGACGAATCCCGCTTTAATTTGTGGTACCATGATGGCCGCATTCGTGTCAGACGCTATGCCGGTGAACGCCACCTTCCGGAGTGCATTATCGAACGCCACAGTGGACGAACACCCGGAGTTATGGTCTGGGGCGCCATAGCATATCATAGACGATCTCAATTGCTACGAATTGTGGGCAATCTGAACAGCAACCGGTATATCCGTGAAGTTCTACAGCCCGAAGCTGTTCCCTTCCTTCAAAGCTTGCCAGGCGCTGTATTTCAACAGGACAATGCCCGCCCTCATACTGCTCGGATTGTTAAATCCTTCTTTGCAGCGCAGCAGGTACAGCTTCTTCCTTGGCCTGCGTGTTCCCCGGATATGTTGCCAATTGAACATGTGTGGGATGTCATTGGTCGGCGTCTTGCTCGTGATCCTCGTCCTGTTGCGTCTGCAGACGAACTTTGGGTACGCGTACAAACGATATGGAATGCTCTTCCTCAGTCAGACATTCAAACTTTGTTTGACTCCATGCCACGTCGTGTAGCAGCACTTATTGCGGCGCGTGGTGGCCACACTAAATACTGATTCTGATCTCTTGTTCTTGTTTGTTTGCTTTAAACATTTAATCATTTATTTGTACCACTACCACTCAACTGTGTATTAAATTGCATTCAATTAGGACGATTCCTTCTTGGTGTTGCAATTTTCACAAACGTGAGTGTATTTTGCAAAAAATACGGCTATATGCATATTATAACTCTGGAGAGATTACTTTATGGGATATGAAATAGAATTACAAAGCATGATGAATTTTACTTCTTTGTTGCGGTTTGCTAGGATTAAAATGTCTAAACTTTCATAGCACTGTGGTACGGTTTAATGTTATAAGCTAGGTCTCTAGCCTCACTCATGAAACTGAAGAACACATGTTTCCTGCGTAATTTATTGCCTCGTGTAAATTAAAAGCGAAATAAGGCGTTCTTGTCCGTGCACAACTCAGGAAATGAGTAATCCGTCTACAAATGAACAAGCTTATTAGAAAGCGTTCTCTATTCAAAAACTAGTATGAACTGAAGATACCGTTCATCGAGAAAAAACGAGCATCTAGTAGATATTAAACAACAGCGCAGCTCAGTTGCATTGTCTCTTATTAATAAAAGATTTGATTGATACTAAATATGAAAGATATAACTTTTGTAATTTTGTGCTAGACTCCTTAAGTGAAATGGCGTCTTGTTTGCATAACATTCGTTTAGGTATATAAAACCGTACATATTACAGACGACATCCCGACTATAATACTACCATGTATGAAGTAAAGAAAGTATAGCAATCAAGAGAAATTTCATTTACCTTTAGGCAAAAATATCCATTTTGAACACTTTAGAATCCATTTGAATGATTTTTTTAGTGACATTTGTACGTACGGACAGGATAAAGTAAGATTTCAAACGGATTATAAAATGGATTAAAAAAGGACTTTTCCGTGACGTCTGTACGTACATATCTCACCAAACTCAAAAACAATTTGCCGTAGAACGCTGAAAGTTTGTATATGGGACTGCTATAACATCTAGTAGTGCATCTCTCGATTTTGTTGCAATCGGCAGCACCGAACACACACACACAAATATATTGACACTCTATTACCCAGATCGCTTTAACTGGTGAGTGAATTATGTTGTTCTTATGTTCAAGTTAGTTTTTTTTCCTTGTTCATCTGCATACAATACTTCTAGAATTAGCAGCACTTCAAAAGTGTAACTGGCGTGATTTCTTTGCATTTGAAACTCTTAGTATAGTGAATTAATTCATTTGATGACGAACTTCAGTGTCTTTATAGTGGAACTAAAGGTTTGTTTTTCCTTCGCAATGGCAGGCACAGCCGTTGGTCACAACTAAGGCCGGAAATGATGGTCACTTTATTATGTAGTCAGTCAGTAATTGGTCCACGGTTGCCATCTATGAAGTGACATACAATTTACATCCCTGCGTTCTCTTGGATTGGAAACAGGCTCCTTCGGTACGGTAGTCAGAGTTACTAAGCACTTTCTTGCCTGGACGGCTTCAGACCAAAAGAAAACTTGAAATTTTTGTGCATCGAAAAATTTGTATTTTGGCCCTTTGGATGAATTGTCTGTTTTTGAGTAGAATAACTAATTTCAATCGCAGTTTTTTAAACTGTTTTTTACTGTATTTGTTGTTTTAATTTATTTTTTTGTATTTTACAATTTTTAATAAAAATGTGTCGAGCTTTTATCCAATTCTGTCTTGACGTGAAACGAGAATTGAATTGATTGAATGAGAAACATATTTCTAATGAAATTCGAGAAATAAGTTTAAATGAAATGCAGCAAAAAATGTCTATAGTTTATTAGGTCATACACTAAAGTAATGTGGCGTTCACATCAGATTTTTTTTTCATGTTGAAAAATAAAAAAGTATAGGTTCCGTGGCCAGGCATTCAATAAAAGGATACGGCATAAATTAGTTTGATGCAACTCTATAAAGCTATGAATCCTTTATTTTTTGCAGGTAGCAAAGGGTTTACGAAACAAAGCACTCGGTTCCACTCCATGCTTTCTGTCTATAGGGAAGTCATCCTTACCGAAAGCTGGATTAGGTGTATGGACAGAAATTCCCCTTCCGAAAGGAATGGTTTTCGGTCCCTATAAAGGAACCATCGTTCGAAAACGAGAGGAAGCCAGTAAAAGCGGATATGCTTGGCAGGTATGAAATTAGAGATTTTGCACTTTTCAGCACTGCTGTTTTACCATGATGAATGATGTGGATTTTTATTGTTATTCAAGACTTTGCAAATGCTGCCCTTTTAATCTGTTTCTTTTGAAGGTATGGAAAGGAGGGAAAGCTCATCATTATATCGAGGGTTTCGATGAATCCTCTTCCAGCTGGTTGCGCTTCGTGAACTGTGCAGATATTGAAGAAAGACAGTCTCTAACAGCATTCCAGTATAAAAAGATGATTTATTACAAGACTTACAAATCCGTGTTACCTTATACAGAGCTGCTTGTCTGGTACGGAGACCAGTTTGCTCGTGATTTGGGTATCGACACAAAGAAAAGTGTTCCAGATGACGTTCCCGGTATTTATGTTCTTAAATTTCTAGAAATACTAAAATCATATTAAATTTTAATTAACCAAAATGTTGAAAAGTAATTTTACTTCAAAGAATTTCAAATTTGTAATTTAACACGAAAAAAATCTTAATTTATCTTCCAAATTTTAACTTTTTCTTAAAAAAGAAATTTTAATAAATGCATTTCTAAGTAAATTAAATATTTATTCAATTTTATGATAAGCCGCCAGCAAAGGTTATTATAAAAAATATATAATGATTTTAATGAATCTAGCTAATGTAGTTTCAAGCGGCCAGGAAGTAACTAATAATAATTGAAATGAATGTGCGTTTATTGCTTTTAATGCCTTTGTTGCCAAGTGGAAAGAAAATGTTTCAATTCAGCTACTGGCGTAACATTTCTTTGAAATCCTACAGTACATTTTTCCACAATGTGAGGAACATACATGCATGCGTACACTGAGAAAAAAAAAAGACAGTTCTATATCTCCTCTTCTACTGGGTCGATTGACGAAATTCAAATTGCGTTTCTCATGGCTCGAAAGCGCGACTTAAGATATGTATTAGATCTATATATAGGATTCTTCAACTATAGGTGTTTTGACACAAAATTGGACCCTTTCTGAAATAACATGCCAATTTTTTCCATATTTCGATTCTACGACTCAAATTATGCGAAAATCCCAAGTTTTGTAAAAATCGCACGAGTAGTTTATAAAACATTAGCTTTCAAAATTTTACCACCTCAATGCTATTTAAATTTGGTACGTGTTCAATAATATTTCTTTTTTTATGAATCTTTTTTGATTCCTTCCTACATAGTTCGAAATTTCATTTTTATGATTTGTTTTTAAACTTTATAGCTTTAAATAAATTTTAAAACTTTTTCGAAAAAAATTTGAAATATAACCTATAAAACCTACAAAATCTATAGAAGTTTTACAATCATCTTAAAGTAGGTGTAATTCTAAGCATATCTGCAAAAAATTAGAGCTTTTTTTTTCAAAATTTCCGAAGATATACGGGAATTTTCATATTGGCGCGTTTTGAAATTTGGCATATTTGTTGAAAGCCATAATAACAAAAATGCTGTTTACGCACTTTGTTAAAATTATTTGAAAGTAGGAACGATGTGACTTTTTCCCGCTCGTCCGCAATGTAAAATGATAGGAAGGATGTGACTTTTTTTCGCTCCTGCACAATAGAAGAGAAAGCAAAATAGGTTTTCCCTATATTAAGAAATTCGCCAAGTGAATTATTCTTGGCTCAAACTGAAAAAAATGCACCAAGTTAAATTTTTGAATTTCTCTGTAAATTTCGCACCAAATTTTACAAAATATTTAGCTTTAACTTGAGCCGTAGACTGCTAGAAATATGGAAAAATATTGGTCCCATTTCGTGTCAAAATACCTATATTAGGAAAGAGCTATATATAAATATAAAATATATCTTAACTCGCGCTTTCGAGTCATGGAAATCGCAGCATGAATTTCGTCAATCGGTCCAGTGGAACGGGAGATATAAAACTGTCCCCCCTTTTTTTTTTTTGAGCAGTGTACGTACACTGCGCAAAAAAATAAAGGACAGTTCTGTTTCTCGCGTTTTACTGAGCCGATTAACGAAATTCAACGTGCGTTTCTTATGTCTCGAAAGCGCGACTTAGGATATATATTAGATTTATATATAGCATTTTTCTAACATAGGTATTTTGACACAAAATCGGACGTTTTCTGAAATAACATACCAATTATTTTACATATTTCGATTTTAGGATTCAAATTATGCCAATCTGCCAAGTTTTATAAAAATCGCACAAATCGTTTTTAAAGTATTAGCTCTGAAAATTTTAGCTTCTCAATGTTAATTGAATTTGGTATATAATTATTAAAATTTCTTTTTTTAATAAACTTACTTGATTCCTTCTGTTAGACGTCGAAATTTAGGTTCATTGCAAATAAAATTCAACAATGTTTTTATGATTTATTTTTGAAATTCGTAAATTTAAATAATTTATATGTATTTTTGAAAAGAAATTTTGAATTATAAAATTTGAAATGTTTAACATTATCTTAGAGCAGATGTATTTCTAGGCACACCTGCAAAACATTAGATTTTTTTATTTTATATTTTGTAAAATATACATGAATTTACACATTGGAGCGTTTTGAAATTTGGCATCTTTTTTGTTTTGAGCGATTATAATGCCAAATGCGGTTTATGCATTTTGTTACAGTGAATTGCCACAGCTATTTTTAACCTTAAATTTCAAATAAATTTTTACTGAGAATTAATTAAATGGAATTTTATCCTTCAATGATGCGTAATAAACCTTTATTAATAATTAAGAGCTACTTTTTTTATTAAATTATAGAAGATTTTGTTCAGATTTTTAATTTTTTTAATTTCTTTCTTTTTTCCTTTTTTTTAAATATTTGTAAAATTGTACATTTGCCGTGTTATTGTCTGCTAGTTCACTTTAACTTCAATTAAATCAAATTGTCTAAAACTGAGAACTTTCATTTGATGTTTTATGAACTGTTTAATTTCTTTATCATTCTGCAAAAAATCTTTTAATTAAAATATTCATCCTTTGGACTTTGCTTTAAACTTTAATTATAGTTAAAATGCCTAAAAAATAAAAAGCTGTCTTTAGCTGAAGCGCAACTGATGTAACTGATATTTTAAAGAAACTGGCAAGAATACAAAATTTATGGAAGTGTAAGAATCGAAAAATTTTAATTTTCTTGTGTAAGCACTGAAAATAACTGTAGAAGAAAAGATTAAATTTAGGTAGAAAAGTTAGAAAAATTTTATGGGGAATTTTACTGTCAGAAATACAAGACGTTTCGAAAAGCTGGATGCTTTTGAATATACTTTTAGAATACTTCAAGGAATTTGGATGTTCAAAGAGAAATCACTTGGACGTGTAACATCAGCAAATATTATGAATTGAGTTTGTGCTGACCAAAAAAACAAAAACGATATCATTGCAGATTAACGTGAAGCGCGACTGGTTTCCGACTATATGGTTGATATAAATTTAAATTACGTCATAGAACATCATATCGTATCATATACGGGGAATACCATGATTTCTCAGTCGAATTATTTAAAGATTCATGAATTTATCCAGTGATGTATATGGATGTTCTAAAGACAATTTCCCTCTTAGTGAAACCAGTCTTTCTTTCATCCCATGCTTTGAAAATGCCTAGCCTCTAAAGCCTGATAAAGACTCTGACCAAATACTGATAAAATGGATTGAATTGGATTATTAAGTTGCGGCAAAGCAGGCCTGCCTGCCTAAAAAAGGGATGCCTTCGTGAAGAACTTTCTAAGGGAAACCAGTTAGTATGCACGTTACACATGAGAAAAACCACGAAAACGCCTAAGCAACCAGCCCGTTCGCCAGATTACGAACACTGGAGCGAAGTACCAGTGTTGAACGACGTTGCCGTTCGGACGTTTGGAATAACTTGAAATGGAAGGCGAAAACTTTATTTAAAATGCCGGTCAGAAATACCAAAATGTTTCGAAAAGATGGATACTTTTTAACATACTTGCCTTAAAAAAAAGCAAGCCATTAAGAAGAAAAAATAAACTTTTGCATAAAATTTAGTATTTTTTTTAAATTTAAAACTTTTTTAATCTTATGATATTTTATTTTTGCGATTTCAAAAATAAAATTTTGACTATAATATGAATAACACTTTAAGAAACTAAACGTAGGATAATAAAATTGTGTAAAACAATGGGCATAATGATAAATCTGTTTAAAGCAATGTATGAATGTCACCCTAAAATAAAATGTCTGTTATATTTATTTGTTTATTTATTATTCCGCGTGATTCACCTCTCAATGGGCATCACAGGTTTGTCATGTTATCCTGATCGTTGCACCAGCAACCTCAGTCGGTTATATACCTCTCTTATTTATATATATTTTCTAAACGGCCCATTGAAAGGCGTGTCAACTGTGCTTTACTGTATTTTCTCTTTTAATATATGCAGTTTTCAAATGCATCGTAGTCTCGGTCACAAAGTATGCTTTCGAAAGAAACGCAATTCAAATAAATAAAATCAAATTCTGGAAAATTTTTATATTAATAAATATATTTAAAATACGCAGTACGAATGAATAAATAGAAAATTATAAGACAAATATCTGACGAGACAATGCAGCACAAACAATTAAAATAAAATTGTGAAAATTTAAATATGACCTAAAATAATAACTATGGCTAAAAATAAAGTATAAAGAAAACTATTTGAAAAAAATAAACCATGCACCTTTTATTTAAACTACGCAGTTCGAATGAGTAAATAGAAAATTTTAAAACAGTTCTTTGAAAGAAATCATGCAACTCAAACAATTAAAATGAAATTCGAAAAAGAAAAAAAATTCCTTAAAATAATAGCGATTATAATATAAATATAAAAAAAAAACGAAAATTATTTGAAAGTAGGGAACGATTGGGACTTTTTTTTTGCTCACGCTAATGTAAAAAGTGAAAGGAAAATTGGTTGCAATATATTAAGAATTTCGCCAAGTGAACTATTGTTAGCGCAAACTGAAAAAAAGTTAAAATTTTGAATTTCTCAGTACATTTCGCACCAAATTTTACAAAATTTAATATTTAGGCATAATTTAAGTCGTAGAATCGTAATATGTAAAAACTTCGTATTTTATTTCAGGAAAAGTCCGATTTTGTGTCCAAATGTCTATGTTAGAACAGTGCTATATATATCAGGGTTCGTACGGTCCTTAAGAGTCCTTAAAAGTCCTTAATAGTACTTAATTTTCATGTGCAGAAATGTGTACGAACCCTGTATATATCCTAAGTCGCACTTTAGAGGCATGAACAACGCAATTTGAATTTGAATAATCGGCCAAGTAGAACGGGATATATACACTCATGTCCATAAATTAAGGATAATTCGGAGTCACGCGGAAATCGAACTCTAAAATAAATATATCACCTGTAAAATCACTACACACACCTTCAAGAATCATATGCAAATTTCAGAAAGTAATCAGATGACACCGATGGTACGTCACAATGACAAGAGTGATATATAAGGAGTACAGGCAAAGAAGTAAAATTGTTCGCAGGCGCTTTATAAGCATTTCAGTGCAATAACCGAATGTGTTATGACACAAAGGACGCATTTGGATGATTTTTTACGTGGTAGAATTATCGGCAGTCTGGAATGTGAGCGTACCCAACTGGATATATCAGAGAAACTTTGAATTGCCCAGAGTGTCATCTCCAGGCTTTGGCAACGATTCCAAGATGATGGCCATGTGAGTAGACGTTACAGCACAGGTCGCCCCAGAGTTACAACGCCGAACGAGGACCGGTATTTGGCAGTTACCGCCAAAAGAAACAGTCGGAGCACAGCCTCAGACCTGTCTCGTCAGCTCTCTTCAGCCACTGGTACGATAATTTCGAGGCAGACCGTGTACAGACGCTTAGGGCAGATTGGTCTATATGGTCGTAGACCTGTCAGATGCGTTTCACTTACTGCAACTCACTGTCGCCTGCCGTTAGCCTGGAATAGAGAGCATGCATTGTGTACACCGCAACAGTGGGCTTGTGTGATGTTTTTCGACGAGTGCAGGTTTAACTTGCAGTCTGATTCTTGCCGGACGTTCATATGGAGAGCTCCAGGTACCCGTTACCACCAAGAAAACATCATTGACCGACACCGTTACGGTGGTACAGGAGTGCTCGTTTGGGGTGGAATTATTCTTCGTTCCAGAACTGACCTGCATGTTCATATTGGAACCATGACAAGCCAATTATATCGGGACGTCATTCTGGAACAACATGTGCGTTTGTTTCGGGCGCCATGGGCGCACAATTTTAGTTTATGGATGACAACACCCGTATTCACCGTGCAAACATCGTAAGCGAATGCCTTCAATCGGAGGATAGCACCCGCATAGACTGGCCAGCATTCTCACCGGGCTTGAATCCGGTAGAGCACGTGTGGGACATCCTTGGCCGACGAGTTGCAGCCCGTCAACCTCCTCCTACATGTCTACCGGAACTTCGGAGAGCATTGCGTTTTCTGTTGTGTAATATCCCCCAAGATCAGATCGATAATTTGATACTCGGCATGCCTAAGCATTGTACGGACTGTATTACATCGTCTGGGAGACATACAATGTATTAACCATCATACCAACCGTGTAATATTGGGTTTTTGTAAATAGTGTTTTTTGTTATTTGCTCCAGGGAGAAAAAATCGGTAATTTTTTTTAATAATATCAAATATATAGCATCTCTTTTTGCTCTTTACCTTTTGTTTAAGAAATAAACTTAACAAATAATTCAAATTTATTTTGCTTCTAACTCTTCCCTTGCCTGATTTTGCATTATCCTTAATTTGTGGAGATGAGTGTAGAAGTGTCCCCCTTTTCCTTGTACTCAGTGTTCATCGGTACAGATTCTTAATTATATAATAAGAGAAACAGAGAGGAAAGTTTTGTTAGATGAAAACATTTACATTCTCTTCTTTTACTTCATGGAATTACAAATGAATATTTTGTTAAAATTTAAAACCTATAGCAGTGTAGGTGTCCTCACTTGTTTTGTCTAAGATGAACGTTGAGGAATCTAGTGAACTATGTAGAGACTTAGAGCTGAGTTCAAACAACTGAACACGTAGACTCGAGAAGGGTTAAAATACCTTTAATTTCGCTTAAATAAAAGTAACGATCGGTCCCTTCTCGAGCTTACAGGAAGCTTCTACACCGAATGTAACTCATAATAAAAAAATAAGAAACTAAACTATCATTGATTAAATGAGACTTATCCGAAGTCAAATACAAGCATCTGACGTAGCTAGTCCTTAATTTAAGCCAGCCGGCGAATATCAAAAGACACATAATAATACGGTCGAGCGTAACAGCTTCGAGGGTGACTTAGCCGAAAGCAAACACGCGCTACTAAGGATTCTTAGCACCCTCTCGAAGTTAGTTGAATCTCCGTTAAATACTTCTTCTAACTCATTCAACGCGATTCTAAAAACTTTCTCTGTTGGGGAATTGTAAGTGGAAACATGAATAGATAGGAAAGGCTCTGAAATTAAAATAACTGTTATAAAATTAAAATATACCTTAAACAGTAGTTTTAAAAAACTGTATAAAATTCTGAAACTATTTAAAGACAGCCTATTTTGTACATTTCGCTCTACTGTAAATAGCTAACCCCTGGGTAACTTTTATTTATATCTCCCATAATTAGCATACACGCTTCTTTCGTAAAAAAGGTATTTCTGTCACGATGCATTATGCGATGCGCCCCTTTCAGTTATTTATTCTTTTAGATGGCAGCATTCATATATTGGTTGTTGTTTTAATTATCTCTTATTCCCTATATTTCAAAGCACGTTCGAATTTAAAATAAGGTTTTAGTGGACGATCTAAGAAAAGAATGTTGACCGCTCGTTAAGTGATTACCCATATTTTAATTTTATTCTTTCTTTTATTCCTATATCTACAAATGAAGTGGAGGGATTCCAGTGCGATATCTGCCAAGCTCTCTTTTCGGATGAAGACACCATGCTGAGACACAGAAAGACACACCCACATATGATTTCGGACAAGAGACACAAATGTCACGTCTGTACATATTCAAGTATTTATTCAACTAATCTAAGGAGTCATCTACTGATTCACCTAGGGCAAAAGCCTCACCAGTGCCCTCACTGCGAAAAGAGTTTTACGCAAGTCTCCCATATGCGCAGCCACATGAGAAAACATACCGACGAGAAACCGTTCGTCTGCGAGACCTGCAGACAAACTTTCGCAATAAGACACAACTTGAATAAACACAAGAATATTCATAAAGGCAAGAGGCCTTACCGATGCTCCGAATGCGGCAAGGATTTCACTGAAAGAGGAAACCTCCAGAGACACCAAAGGATACACGCGGGGCAGAAACCCTACCGATGTACGCACTGTGAATACAGAAGTGCGGATTGCAGCAGTCTCCACAGCCATGTGATACATCGTCACACGAGGGACTTCCCCCACTTGTGCCTCTACTGTGGGGAAGGATTCGTGACTCCATGTAAGCTAAAGCAACATAACGCGAAAAAACATTTCAGACCAATGTTGAGCGTCGACGAGAGTGCATTATAGCTTTTCTCTGGATTTCATGCTTGTGTTTTTTGGAGGAAGACATATAATTTGGAACTCGGACTTTGTCATTCTGCAGGCTATTTTTTGACACTGTCAGCAAACGTGGCTGTAAAATAAATTAACGAAATAAGCGTTTTGAAACCTGACATTCTTTGTATTACATAAATGTAGTTACATTTCTTATTTGACTCATAATATATCTGTTATCAGAAGAAACAAGATAATATATTACGTATTAACGTTTTTTGTTTGTTTTGTTATCTAAGGCACTTACAAGGGGTCATCACCGATTTCTCTCAAATTTATAGGGCTTGCAGGGCTTGGTTAGAAATGAAAGTACCCGAAGCGGGAACTCCGGATGGCCAAGCGTTTACAAAACAAAAATGTTGACGCCGCTTTCCCACCGTATAAGCCATTTACGTTAGGGTGTTTACCAAGCAGGGGGGCGCGGTGATAAGAGATCGGACTAGTAATGGATGATCGTGGGTTCGACTCCCCGTGTGGAGACTTCTTTTTTCTTTTTCTCAATTTTTATGTTATTATTTTTCCAACTAAGCAAACAGGAGAATATTTTATTTTATTTAGTTAGTTGTACTCAAAAGACATAAAGGTAAAAATTTCGGTCTTTTCAACAAGGGATTGTAATTAAAAAGAATACGAAAAGACTTTGTACATGAAAATTCCAAACTTTATTTGTCGACATTCGATGATTACATGTGTCGGGATGATATTTGTTCTCATGTACTAACGTTAAAAGACTTAACTTGTACAAGAGAACAAATTTATTCTGCTGGTTGACTCGTGGGGAGGACAAAGAAATCCGTAATTATACGACGAACTCTTTTAAGATGAAGAAGGATTGCCAACATGTAGCATCAAAGTAATTCCCTCTAAATGTACCCCACTGGTGCAACCCTGCGATGTATATCGTTAGGTAAAAAACTTCATTATAAAAATAGAAAATTGTTCTTATCTCATCGAGTATGAAAAAGAAATAACTTCTCGAGAAGACTGTATAAAAATGCATTCGATAGTTCATCATCCATTATCCGCCCCAATATTTCGGTAACATGTTACAAAACGCGTGGTTCGCTTCTAAACGTTGCGATGAGAGAGAATGCTTTATGAATGTCAATCAAGTACGTTTTTCTATGGAGACGTCGAAACAACGATGTTATTTTAAAATTGCGGTTTTATAACGTGTGCTAGATGCAGAAATAATTTTTCCCTGTTACTACGATAAATATCATCCGACACATGTAAGCATCCAATGTCGACAAATAAAGTTTTGAATTTTCATGTACACAGTCTTTTCATATTCTTTTTAATTACAATCCCTTCTTCAAAAGTTCGAAATTTTTACTTTTTATGTCTTTTGAGTATAAATAACTAAATAAAATATTCTCCTATTTGCTTAGTTGGAAAAATAATAACGTAAAAATTGAGAAAAAGAAAAAAAAGTCTCCACACGGGGAGTCGAACCCACGATCATCCATTAGTACTCCCATCTCTTATCACCGCGTCAACCCCTGCTTGGTGTTTACCAAGCCCTAACGTAAATGGCTTATACGGTGCGAGAGCAGCGTCAAAATTTTTATTTTCTAAACGCTTGGCTATCTGGAGTTCCCAAGATTTCAAAAGAGACAATTATAGATAATTTTTTATTCCAGAATAATCGACAAACACGATATTCCACGAAACAATTTTCTTTTCTATTTAACCGCGGAAGAGTTTTTTCATTTAATCATTTAAAGAGTGAAATCCTGTCAAGCAATCCCATGTAAAACAAAATACAGTTATATCTTGAATAATTCTTTCTTTACTTTATTGTAATAATGTTACAGCAAATCTTTTACTCAATTTTCAGTTTTATCAATTTTGGATTAATCGCATGAAAAATGACAGATTCTTTTAATTCGCTAAGTGGCAAGAATGAAAATTGTTTTTGTTCGATAATCTGATAAAGAATACTCGAGTTAATAATAACGCTTCCGTTTACTCTTAGCAATATACCCGTTATTTCGGGTGGGAAAAAAAAGTTAACTTCCAGAAAGTATTAAGCAGCATATTTCATAAATATATTAAGATGAGAGTGCGAAAAGAATCAGTAAGAAAAAGAGTAAAACTTAACGTAGCAGCAAAGCATGTATGTAACGTAGCAGCAAAGTATGTAATTTTATGCTGTGAACGAACAAGATTCTTTTTAGAATACACTACTGCTCTTTTGTTGCGTATTCTTGAGATTGAAGAAATTAAATTTGAAATTGGTGTGTGTACTCGCCTAATTTTTCTGTTTCGCACAATGATCCATTTGGGTAAGACTTACCAATACCAGAACTTTAAACAACAATAAGAATAAAAAAAGATCTGGAAGCTTTCAGATTTTCAATTACGCCTAAAGGACTTTTTTTAACGTTTTGTTAGTTACATTTATTTTACAAATATCACGTTCTTCGCACTTGAGCCATAAAATTCAATTCAACAGCAATATCGCAAATTAATTTTAAAATGAGCATATCTTATGAATTTCGATACACAGCCTCTCGCGCTGGATGTAAAAATGCTTTTTTTTTTCGTGCAGTGTTGTCATTGCTCGCTTTGAAATCGTTGAGTTTCTTAATCAAAAACTCCTAAATGCTTTAGAAAATATGAAATAAATAATGAAACAAATTCCAAATTAGGGCACCCAGATGCCCATATTCGTTGGAGGATTGCGTTATTCAAGATTTGGTGGCTGTAGGTACCGTTGTTTTATCACAATACGAGAAAACACACATACATTTATGCAGATTCTTCATTATTTAATTTCTTTAAATATGACACAGGGCGATAATATTTGGTGGCAACATTTTGAAAAGTGATTCGCCGTTTATAGTGAATCGACGCAAAATGCCAAAGCGAAATAATTAGCTCTTCTGGGCTAACGCTCTTTGGGCTAAAAAAAAAGTGTTTCCCGCAGTACGGAAATCTGATCATACACATGCGTAGAAGAAGCATTCTACGCAGTCGCGTAATGATGTGACAGTCATTTCGTGGATTTTGTTATGCGTTTCGTAACGACATCAGTTACTTGGGAGGATGACTTACCATGTCTTGCCAAATGACTTCATGCAAATAAAAATGATTAAGGAAAATAATGGAGCATTTAGAATTTCTTATCCATATCAAACGCCGTCATGTTATAACAAAAGGAAACTACATTTATTCAACTTGTGAGTTATTCGTTTGGTTGCCCTCTGATAAAATAATAATTATATAAAACAATACAAACTCACTAATCATTTGTAAACTGAGCAAGAGAGGATATTGTTCCAGTTGACCATTTCTTTTTACTTCTTTGTACGAAGTAAAAAGGAAATATTGTCATAGCGAAAATTTCGGGTTCCAAATTTCAACGGAAATATATATTTTGGTCGCTATCGAATGCAATTAAACGATGTTTTTGTGGGACATCCGGATGTAAGGACAAAATAATAGACTCTTTATCCCCGAAATAATTATAAAACTGATTTAAAATGGATTCTGAAGCGATTTTTTCGTGGCGTCTGTACGTACGTATGTATGTATGTACGTCGCATATCTCAAAACGAGGTACCTAAGAACGCTGAAGTTTTGTACACAGTCCAGTCACATTAATGTGACCATCTGTCAAAAGCCAGAATAACCACCTTTCGCAGAGCGGACTGCTGCGAGGCGTGCAGGAAGAGAGTCACATAGGTCCCTGAAGGTGTTCTCTGGGATGTTGAGCCATGCCGACTCTAATGCCGTGGCCTGCTGCGCTAGATTACGCGGTTGAGGATCCATGGCGCGAACAACTCGATCGAGATGGTCCCACAGATGCTCGATTGGGTTTAAGTCATGTGAGTTTGCTGGCCAGGGGAGGACTGTAAACTCATCCTGGTGCTCTTCGAACCACGCACGTACACTGGCAGCTGTATGGCACCTCGCATTGTCCTGCTGGAAGATGCCATCATCCTGAGGAAAAACAATGCGCATGTAGGGGTGAACATGGTCCGCAAGGACAGATGCGTACTTGTATTGATCCATTGTGCCTTCCACAATGATCAGTGAACCTAGAGAATGCCAGGAAAACATTCCCCAGACCATAATGCTCCCGCCTCCAGCTTGGACCGTTCCGGCAATGGTTGCAGGGTGGTTCCTTTCAGAGGTTTCACGCCTTATACGCCAACGTCCATCTGTCCGATGGAGCATAAAACGCGATTCATCCGAAAACGCAACCTGTCGCCACTCAGTGGACGTCCAGCTGCTGTACTGGCGTGCAAATTCTAGCCTTCGCCGTCGATGAACAGCAGTCAGCATAGGTGCACGAACCAGGCGTCTGCTTCGGAGGCCCAGACGCAGCAATGTTCGCTGAATAGTACTTTGGGAGACACTTTTGGTAGCCCCTTGGTTCATTTTGGTGGTCAGTTGCTCAACGGTAGCCCGTCTATCTGCCCGAACGCATCTCCGCAAACGTCGTTCGCCTCTGTCATCTATGGCCCGTGGTGCACCACATTTGCCACGTCGCTGATTTTGGACAGTCCCATTTTGCCATGCACGGTACACTTTTACCACGGCGGCACGCGAACAGTTCACAAACTCAGCCGTTTCGGAAATGCTTCCACCCTTGGCCCGAAAGCCAATGATCATGCCCTTTTGGAAGTCGGATAAATCGCTTCGTTTCTGCATTACGCCAACGATTGAAATGTTTTCCGAAGCCCTCACACACCCTTTATATACGCTCAACTGCACTGTGCTGCCACCTGCCTTCTGTGATTGGTTATTTAACTCTGACATGGAAGGTACGTGGTGGTCACATTAATGTGACTGGACTGTGTAAAATTGTCTGAAATTAACCACACGCGCAGACGATATTTACAAAATTAAAGATATTCAAACCTGAAAAGAAAAATATATAAGTTATTCCATCAATAAATGCCATAAGTTTGTTTATATCTTCGTTATTTTATGAGTTATTAAACATCAAAGTGGGTCCGGGACTTTATAAATACCCTGTATATATATACATTCTGTTACTCGGCTGAGTGAGCTCAGTTTCTTTAATCTTATAAGTTCGTATCTTGTGCATTTTTTGCTTTAAAAATGATTGAATTACATTGTTCTTATCTTTCGGTTAACATTTTTATGCCCTTCGTTAACATGCATGCAATAAGTGTGGAATTATCAATAATTTAAACGTTTTTTAAGGTGCTGCTAAGCCTAATTTTTGGTTACGATAGCGACCATATTTATTTGCATTTGAAGCTTAGCAGAATAATGGACTTGTTGCCAATCTAGAGAAACTAAACTTCGCAACAACAAAGTAACGTCTTCTTTCATTATTGGGAATTAAATTATGCTCGATTCATTCTGAAATTATTATTTAAGTTATTAGCTGGTTTTGGGGTACAAATTATAATTTTAATTGTAAAAGATTTTTTTAATTGTTTCAACTGTACTTGGTATTTTATGTTTTTTATCTCTTTCAATTTTTAACAAAAATATTTTGAACTTTTATGTATTTTTGGCTTGCCGCGAATTGAAAACTGTATTAATTAGCAGCGCATGCGCATTAGGTAAGCGAGGCTGAATCATCTGTGGAAAACTCGTTCTCTTTTACTTGTTTTATTTCTTTTGTACATCGTTTTGGATTTCTTATAGTATTTGAATAGAACTTGTGGTAGTTCTTTAGATGGTATAATTTGTGTGCACTCTGAGTTATAAAATAAATGAGATGCAGCGCTGTTAAGTGAAACTAGCTGCAAAGTGTCGCTATGGTAAATAAATATAGTGAATTCTAAAGAGTGCATTTATTCTATTGTGGTATATGCGCTATAGATGAAGTAGATTTAATTCAAAATTCGTTAATTGTTAATTAAATTTGTTTAAATAAAATGCAGGAAAATTGCATATTCTTTAATATTCTGTGCAAATCATGTACAAGAAGTCATGTCACATCAGATTTTTTAATGTTGCTTTGCTTCGAAGTATTTCGGTTCTCGCGAATTTCTTAAAAGTTAGCGTATTAGAAATATATTCTATTCTAGAAGGTTTTTTACTTCTTTGGAAATGTTAATCGAAGTGTTTATAACTGCGTCCATTGAACTAAGAAATGTATTATCAGGTATATTCAGAAATGCTTAGGACACCATTGGTGTAACACAAAGATTCTCTACAGGAGGAAAATTCCAATCTAGGAGAAAATTTCATAGCTTAGACGGGGAACTAGGTCAGCAATTTATTTAATTTTTAAGTATTTAATTTTAGTTTATGAATATAGCAACCTATTTGCATTCAAGTTTATAATTTATCAACATTTTCTGTATTTTAATCTCTGAAACATAAAAAATAGTCTAAATTTGAATAAAGGTATAGGCATTTGGTGAGTTTTGGAATTTTTTCACGGTTTTTTCTTAGCACACCTGTGCACATGGTTTTAGGGAGGACGGCTGGCAAAACCTTGGGCTTGGGTTCGAACTGCAGAAAAGGAATAGGTGTCTCTATTGTGAATTGTGTTTTGCTCAACGGGAGCACTTAAAATATTGCCGAGCCATTGCATTGTTTCCTAGCATATTCTTCTTCAAAAGTTGACGAAGATGAGCAAATTCCTGCTCTCTCCTCTAAAGGTGACTTAGGCCTAGGCACCCTCCCGGGAGTCGACGCAGAGTACTATGCGAGGCTACTGGCTAGGATCTGTACCTAGGCAGTCTCGGCCACGAGGGTATAAAATTTATGAACTTGGCAGTTCCCGATGGTCCATGGGGTAAGTCTATATTTGCTCTTCATGGGCCGGGTGGTGTAAGTCCCCTCCACCAGGGTATTGGTAGCCAAATAACAAACTGGACCATTGAGAGTCTGGTCACTGCTGTCCTTGGTATTCCATGTAAAGCCTAAGGAGAGGGGCATCCCGTGTAGTGCTGGCAGGTAGCCTCAATCAATGGCCAGTCATCACTCCAAGTTGTCATCTCCCACCCCGCAGTGGTCTCTGACCTCTGGGACGGTGGTTTTAGGCGGCCAGTTCAGAGGTGGGTAGATGGAGTTTGTTAAAATGGCTGAGGCTCTCGGAGATGTGGGCTTCTTGACTCGGCAGAGTGTTAAATTCCATCCTTCGTGGGTGGCTGACTGATGCTGTGTATCAGTCCCTGTAGTGCCATTAAGTTGGCGGAACAGGTATACAATTAGTTAGGCCTAGGCAAGCGATAGCTACAACTCCTGCCTCTTTTCCACAATAATATTTCGTAGACTTGAATTGCTATTCCTGTCAACCTGTAGAGACATTAGGTTTTTTTTTTTTGAAGGAAAGATGAAAAATTAGCAACGCCTTCGCCGGGAATCGAACCACGGACCTCTCGGTGACGCGTCGAGCATGCAGACCACTACACCACGAAGGCATGCGAAGAAGGAGGGAGAAATACCTTATAAGCCAAGTGAGATATGTCGCTATATTGTTGCGTACATACGGTTTCGTAATAGGCTGAATGTACACACAGTTGATGACAGCTTGAAAAAAAAGTATTTTACCAAAAGGAACACTACATAGTTGTGGAATTTTGTACCAAAATATTCGTACGACTCTTCACAGTGTCACAGAGTACATTCAAAAATGACATTTCAAGGTACTGTAGATTGTATAGAGTTCCTCACTTTTACTCTATTAATTTAAGTGTCAAGGAACCTAGAGAACTGTTAAGCGAATAATCGCTGAGTTCAAAGAACAGAAAGCGTAAACTCAAGAAGGATTAATTACCATTTATTCACTCAAAGTAAGATTAACAGTCGACCCTTTTCTTCGTACATACAGCAAAGCCTCCAATTGGGCTTAAACTCAAAAAGTAAGAAATAAGAAGTAACTATAATGACTAACTAATAGACTCAGCTGAAGCTAACACAATTCTAATGAAGTTGGCCCGTAATCTTAAACTAGCCGGCAAAGTATCAAAAGGCACGTAATATTACGGCCGAGCGTATTAGCAGATTAGAGAGATATAGCCCAAAGGAAAACGTGCGCTATTCAGGAATCCTCTCTCTCGGAGTCAGTTAAACTTTTATATTATTCTCTTCCTCATTTGCATTTAACGCAATTCTAAAAACTTCTTTTGGCAGGGAATTATAAGCTGAAACGAGATAAGACAGGAGAGATGACTTAAATAACTACCATAAAATTAAAATATACATTACGAGTCATTAGGATTTTTGAAGCAGGAAACGTGAAAAATGCGTAATGCTCCCGCCGGGACTCGAACGTCTCGAATACGCGCCGAGTGTGCTACCGTTATGCCACGAAGGCATCAATAAAGAGGGAGAAAATGCCTTATATACTCCCCCTTTAAAGGGCGACTGGGCATTAGGGGGACCAATCCTGGTGGTGAAGAATCATCATCCACCACCTTTTATTTCGGGCCCCACTGTAGAGTCATTAGGTTATTATGAAGCAAGAGGCGTGAAAAATGTGCAGTGCTCTCGCCAGGACCTCTCGAATACGCGTCGAATGTGCTACCGTTACACCGCGAAGGCATCCAGAAAGAGAAGGAAAATGCCTTATAGTACTAAGAACGTTAAATGTGACGCAACGCTAGCCACGTCCAAAAAGCGAAGCTCGCAAGGAGATATCTGAATACTCCGAACTCACACTGAACTAAACAACTGTTCAGAAACTAATGCTCTTCCTGGTCTTACATAGTTTTTCTCCCGGACCGTCGAGAGATTTCTAGTAACTTCCACTTCTCGAAATTACTGGTAGGCATGTGAGGGCCAGCTGCGTTACGGTTACAGCTGCGTATAGCATCAATTACAGTTATTCAAGTACAATACCAATTCCATTTATACAGGCGCCGGACAAAATGTCGCCAGTTCATCACCAAGTTAGACGACTTTTGGCAATATCTCGACAAATGTTTGACTCCATTATTTGGCACTCTATTACATAATTTTGAGCACTGTCTTCTAAACGTAATTCATTTTCCATTAGAAAACTGCTTAGTTTAGTAAAGCACATTCGTACAGTAGTTTTTATTATAATTTAATGCTGGTTTCTTTCATTATATAATACTTGTATTTTCTGTTATATATATATGCATCAAAAACATAAGTTTATCAACAAGAGCCTCGATAAAAGCCATATAGAGCATTATTAATTTACTTTTGTTTAAGCGGCTCATCATATTCGTCTCAATACTTTTTCTATAACTGCACAAATACAAACTACAAATTAATTCTACAAATACATTTTTGAGACAAAAGACATTCGCAACAAGTTGAACGGAACTTGAAAAATACATATTTTCAGATCAATTTATTTTTGCTTTTTAATAATTATTTTCCTAAAATAATAGAGTAATTATGTTTCATACTCCTTGCAAAATTTTTCTTAATCAAAAATTTGTTAAAGTGTTACAAAATATGAAATCGGTGATAAAATACACTCATGTCCATAAAGTAAGGATAATGCAAAATCAGGCAAAGGAAGAGTTAGAAGCAAAACAAATTTGACTTATTCATAAAGCTTATTTATTAAACAAAAGGTAAAGAGCAAAAAAAGATGCGATATGTTTGATATTATTTAAAAAATTAGCGATTTTTTCTCCCCGGAGCAAATTACAAAAAAAACCTATTTACAAAAAAACAATATTACTCGGTATGATTGTTAATACATTGTATGTCTCCCAGACGATGCAATACAGTCCGTACAACGCCTAGGCATGTTGAGTATCAAATTATCGATCTGATCTTGGGGGATATTACACCACTCAAAAAGCAATGCTCTCCGAAGTTCCGGTAGACATGTAGGAGGAGGTTGACGGGCTGCAACTCGTCGGCCAAGCATGTCCCACACGTGTTCTACTGCTACAAGTCCGGAGAGAATGCTGGCCAGTCCATACGGGTGATATCCTCCGATTGAAGGCTTTCCCTTACGATGTTTGCACGGTGAGGACGGGCGTTGTCATCCATAAACACAAATTGTGCGCCCACGGCGCCCCGAAACAAACGTACATGTTGTTCCAGAATGACGTCCCGATCGATTTGGCTTGTCAGGGTTCCAATTTGAACACGCAGGTCAGTTCTGGAACCCAGAATAATTCCACCCCAAACTAGCACTCCTGCACTACCGTAACGGTTCGTTCAATGATATTTTCTTGGTGGTAACGGATATCTGGAGCTCTCCATATGAAAGTCCGGCGCGAATCAGACTGCAAGCTAAACCTGGATTCGTCGGAAAACATCACACAAGCCCACTGTTGCGGTGTCCACAATGCATGCCCTCTACTCCGGGCTAACCGCAGGCGACAGTGAGTTGCAGTAAGGGGAACGCATCTGACAGGTCTACGAGCATATAGACCAATCTGCCCTAAGTGTCTGTACACGGTTTGCCTTGAAGTTGTCATACCAGTGGCTGAAGAGAGCTGACGAGACAGGTCTGAGGCTGTGTTCCGCCTGTTTCTTTTGGCAGTAAATGCCAAATACCGGTCCTCATTCGGCGTTGTAACTCTGGAGCGACCTGTGCTGTAACGTCTACTCACATTACCATCATCTTTTTAGCCGACAATGACAGTTAGCCGACAGGACATTTAGCCGACAGGACATTTAGCCGACACGGACATTTGTCCAAGACAGAGAGTTACCCGTCAGAACACACAGAGAGATTGATTAATACTTTTGTTAAAGGTACTTTACATCTTAGGTATTTAGGTTAACACATAGTTTAACACTACGCATTCATTATTGTTTACAGGTTTGCATGGTGCATATTATACACATTACATAGTACAGCTTATATTTACTGAGAAGACTTGCATTGTACATAGTTCACGCATTACATAATACAGATTACATTTCTAAGAATTTAATTATTAATTAATACTTGCATGGTACATATCATACACATTTCATAGTACAGTTTACATTTACTGAGAGATTGATTAATACTTTTGTTTAGGGTACTTAATATTTGTGTTTAAGGTACTTTACACCTGTTTGGTTCAATTCTTACTATAAGTATGTATAGTTGGGTGCTTAGGTTAACACATAGGTTGGCTTTACGCATTAATTATTATTTACAGTTTGCATAGTACATATTACACACATTGGTACATATTACACACATTAAATAGTGCATGCTAATTAATTAGCATGGTGTATATTATACACATTAAATAGTACTGTGAATATTGACATGGTACATATTACACACAATTACTGAGACATGGGGTACATTGGCATGGTACATATTACACACATTTACAATTTACAGTTACAAAAAATACAATTGCTGAGAATATTAGCATGTTGCTTATTACAATAATATTAACATGGTACATGTTGCACACATTAAATAGTACAGATTACAATTACTGAGAAATTTAATAGTACTTATTTCCGTTATGTTCAGACTTGCATAGTACCTATTACCATATTCTGACTTGTATGACTATTATATGTTCTATACCCTATTCAAACTTGCTTGATGCATATACATTCATATTGCATGGTACATATTCTCACACGTTACATACTATATATTGCATTTACTCAGAAATTGTTTTTATTTATGTTTAAGGTACGTTGCATCCGCAAGGTTCAATATTTTAATATTAATTAAACATAATTATGCATTCATTATTGTTTACAGACTTGCATGGTACATTGTACACACATTACATAATATTGATTACATTTACTAAGAAGTTAATTAATAGTTAATGATATTAATTAATACTTGCATGGTGCATATTACTTACTTATTATAGTACAGTTTACATTTATTGAGAGATTGATGAATACTTGTCTTTAAAGTACTTAATACGTTCGGACTTACAAATCCAGGCTTGTATGATACATGAACATTCATATTGCATGGTACATATTTTACACATACATACTACATATTGCGTTTACTGGGAAATTGAATATAACTTATGTTTAAGGTACGTTGCATCCGTTGAGTTCATGTTTACGTAATCATACTTAATTAGGTACTTAGGTTAACATTATGCACACATTATTATTTACAGACTTGCATGATAGATAGTACATACATTACATAATACTGATTACATTTTCGAAGAAGTTCATTAATAGTTAATAATATTAATTAATACTTGCATGGTACATATTACACACATTTCATAGTATATTTAACATTTAGTGAGAGATTGAATAGTGCTTAAGTTTAAGTACTGAGAGTGTTAGCATGGTACATATCACACACAATTACTGAGACATGGTACATATTACACACATTTACAGATTACAATTACTTAGAATATTAGCATCGTACATATTACACGCATTTACAGTTTACAATTACTTAATATATTAGCATTGTACATATTATAATAATATTAGCATGGTACATATTACTATAATATTAGCATGGTACATATTACACACATTAAATAGTACAGTTTACAATTACTGAGAAGTTGAATAAATATAAATAATCAGATATGTGATTAATAGGCATACTATATGCATAAGTTTGTGATTCATATGCAGTAGTCATTATGCTGCTTGACACCATAAGATACATTAAGCAGTTTCTTACAATTCTGTGCCAAGTTTTACGTAGTGCATATTACAAACCTGCATTTCACATACTACACACATTATATAATGCAGGTTATATTAATTTGCATGTAATATGTCGTACCAGTGGCTGAAGAGAGCTGACGAGACAGGTCTGAGGCTGTGTTCCGCCTGTTTCTTTTAGCAGTAACTACCAAGTACCGATCCTCATTCGGCGTTATAACTCTGGAGTGACCTGTACTATAACGTCTGCTCACATTACCATCATCTTGGAATCGTTGCCAAAGCCTGGAGATGACACTCTGGGCAATTCCAAGTTCGTCTGATACTTCCAGTTGGGTACGCCACATTCCAGACGGCCGATAACTCCACCACGTAAAAAATCATCCAAATGCGTCCTTTGTGTCATAACTATTCGGTTATTGCACTGAAATGCTTATAAAACGCCTGCGAACAATTTTACTTCTTTGCCTGTATTCCTTGTATATCACTCTCTTACACTGTCGTCATTGTGACTTACTATCGGTGTCATCTGGTTACTTCCTGAAATTTGCATATGATTCTTGAAGATGTGTGTAGTGATTTTACAGGTGATATATTTATTTTAGAGTTCGATTTCCGCGTGACCCCGAATTATCCTTAATTTATGGACATGAGTGTAAATTCCAAATTAGGGCTTCCAGATGCCCACATTCGGGTGGAAACGTACGTTATTCAAAACTGGATGCCTCTAGGTAACGTTGTTTTATCATAATGCGAGAAACATACATATATTTATGCAGATTCTACATAATTGGATTTCTTTAAATATAATACAGGGCTCTAATATTTTGTGGCAACATTTTGAAAAGTGAACCGATATATATACTGAACCAACGCAAAATTCCAAAACTAAATTAATAGCTCTACTGGGCTAACGCCCTTTGGGCTAACAATTATAAAAAAAAGACGTTATACAATAAGGTTTTTTTAAATGGATATGATAATTAAAAGGGTAAAAAATAATCACATTGTTGAATGGAAATAATAAATTATATAACTATTTCCAGAACTCGTACACAATTTTATATCGCGAATAATAAAAGTTCGTCCATTATCAACTGAAAAAGATAATTATTTTAATAGATAATAATAAAATATTTAATACACTTGACGATGTAATAAAATTAAAAGAGGCTCATATCAGCTGTAACATAAACCGGCATGAATCATACACTGTGAGAATAAAGGAATGCTACGGCAGAATATCAACTTGTAAAGCGGCCTTCAAAAGCGGATCACGCTCAGACTAAATCTCAATTTCTAAATGCATACGAACTATTTTTTTTTATAATGGTTGATTCCTATAATTTTAACAAAAGCAAAGTAAATTTTTACTTTTTGATTTCAGTATCGTTACTTGTTTCCTGCTGGGTTTCTCCTGCTTGCTTAATTATAATTATTTTTACTTTATATTATTTATTAATTAAATATCTGCAACGCAGGATGATTTTTTAAGTTCATTAAATATAATTTCTTGTAATTTAAATACATGCATGTATATGTGTATGCATAGATATACAGGTAAATAGACAGATAGGTTTGGTTTATCCGATTACGGCAAAGCAATCGAGACATATTAGCCCAAGGTATGGGATGCCTTCGTGGAGGACTCTCTAAGGAAAATTGGTTCACATATACGTTACGCGTTAGGAAAAGCTAGAAAACGACCAACGACCATGCAGCCAACCCATTCTCGGGATTTGAATCTCGGACAGAACTACCAGTGATCAGCGACATTACCGTTCTGCCACGGGTGGGCCAAATAGATAGATAAATATATAGACAGATATATATATTTAAAATTTATTTATTTGAAATTTTTTTCAAATTTTAGAAGTTTTTGAATAAAAAATACGCATTATAAATGCTTTCACTTGCTACTCGGCAAAACGCAATGGATTTGTCTTTCGAATTTTATCAACAAACTAATCGATTTAGAAGAAATGGGTTACTGCTGTCCGAATGAGCGGAAGTGAGTTTTTTAGCAAAAAGTAAAATACTCAATTTTTCTTTTAAATTTATTCGGTTATTAATGAACAAACTAAGCGATTTAAATCCAGTAAACACAGATCCTTTCAATTATTAATAATTGCTGGCTGGAACTGTGAAATAACACTAACTGGATTTATTAAAATCATTCTATATATATATTGCTCTTTATAATTACTGATTTAGGCGGCCAGTCTAGCAAAAATGTAGCTAGTGTCCTAGTAGTTTAGACTTTTGAATACTGGTAGTTCGACCCAGCGAACGGGATGTCTGTATGGTTTGTTTCTACGCATTTTTCAATACGTAGCATGAACACGAGCGAGATTTTCTCAGAAATTTCTCCACGGAGATATCCCTCCTTTGAGGCAGATAGCTCCGTGCGTTTGCTGTATTTAAATGACCTAACTTAGCAAAAACGAGTTTGGTAAACTAAGATCGGTATGTCGAAGTCGGAAAACATGTGGCAAATTGTATTAGAAACTTCAGTACCAATTTGAAAGAAACAAGTAAATTTGAGTCATTCCTTTCTACAAGAGAAATATTATACAAGCAGAAAATCTCTTACAAAAGTATTCGATCTTCAAAAATTAATTGCATTTGCTACTTATTATTTCTGCACTCAGTATCTGGTCTTCTAATTAGCATACAGAAGCACTTCTCTGCATTCGTCAATTAATGCAGCTGTGAGGATATCCGCTCATATCAACATCTAAAAAGGAAACATCTGGTCAACCAAAGATGAATTTCTTTTTATGACCACTTTAAGTCTGCAGTTCCTACGGTAAATTAGCTTTTGAGTGCCTTTATTAATAGCGAAATGTGGATATTTATTTTCGCTTCTCTTCTACGCCTCGGCTCAGGTAAGAAAGTAGTTTTCGGAAGATACATAACAGGACATGATCCCTTCGCAAAGTTTCACTTATAACATAGTGTCTGTGGCAACACTGGATCTCCGGATCATTATAGTATAATGGAATGTTCCTTCAATATTAAATTTCTTGCAGCTAATGACATTTCTTTCAAAAGATTCGCTGTTAAGGAAAGATATCTTATTCTCAAAATTTGTGTAGTTACGAATCTTCTTGCTGCAAAAGGAAAAGATATCTGCCATCCCGCTTAAAAGCAAGAACATAATGACAGTAAATTTACTTCTTTAAATTTTCATTATTTTATTTATAAGCTCGCAAACAGTAACTATTTATGAGTATAAGGTGTAAATGCTGTAAAATTATCAGTAAATATTTACATGATGGATTTTATGAATTTTTATTGAATGTTATCGACTCAATGAACTGCGGATTTTATAAAGTTTATATTTTAATTCAATTTCATTTCATTTTCAGGTTTTTATTCCTCTTTCATTACGAATGTAATATGAAAAATATAATTTATTTGGTTATTATTGAATAAAATAATTCTAGTTATTGTTGAACGTTGGACATTGCCGGTCAAACTAAGTGATCCCATTCATTTATACTGAACTGATACTAGGTCATAAATAACTATTACAGAATCTCTGGTAAATGTTAACTCTTTTAGTATATTTAGTAAAATTACACCTCTGTTCTTGCTCAATAAGCTAATTCCACTTGAACAATCAGTATTGTTTCGTTATCTTTTCAACTGCGCATTTTTAGTCCAAAAGGGCTTTTTGTCCCTGAAGGACTAGTGTTTTCGTTTTGCGATTTTGCGTCGGAAACGTTAAAAGTCTGTATCACTTTTCAAACTGTTGCCACCAAATATTGCAACCCTGCATTATATCTTAAGAAATTAAATAATGGAGAATATGCATAAATGTATGTATGTTTCTCGCATTGAGATAAAACGACGGGTCGAAGCCATCGAATTTTGAATGGCGTAATCCTGCTCCAAATATGGGCATCTGGAAGCCCAAATTTGAAATTTGGAATTTGTTTTATTATTGATTTCATATTTTGTAAAACTTTAACGTCTTTTGATTAACAAACTCCAGGATTTCAAAGCGAGCAATGGCAACGTTGTACAGAAACACTTTTATCTTCAGCTCGTGAGACTGTGTATAGGAAGTTCTAAAGATAATACGTTCAGTTTAATATTATTTTGCGATCTTGTTCTTTAACTGAATTTTTATGGTTTAAGTGCGAAGAACATGGTATTTAATAAATAAAGGTAACAAAGAAAATGTTAAAAAAACGCCCTTTTGGACGTAATTTAAAATCTGAAATCTTTCAGATTTTCTTTTTTTAAGTAATTTTCATTCTATAGATATAATTATTATTTGCATCTCAGTTTTATTCATTTCCACTACTATTAACCAGTGTTTGTAGGGATATGTTTTCCATCTCCCACTTTTCATTTTACTATTTCAAGTACTTTTCAAATAATATTATTCCAAATACTTTTAAAATTCTAAATAATATCAACTTTTATTTTAATTTTTCTATTTACCCTTACTTATTACGACTTCGGTAAATTGGAATTTATGTAGACTTCAAATTGTAATTCTTAGTTATCTTTATTGGCTTTTATCTTGTAAATATTTTGTAAAAATGTATATTTAATACTGGAATCTTTCCTTTTACTAATAAAGGGCCAACTCTTTTCAAAAGTCTCAATTATAGCCCGAATTGAGTGAAAATTTTATATCTTTTTCTCGTTTTCCTTGACTTTTTGGCCAGTATTTAGTAAGTTTTATTACACATCTTAAATTCAGTTTAATATAATTAAATATTACAATACTTTTTACTTTCATTAAAATTCTTTTTTACTTTTTCTAAATTAAGTTCAAAAATACTTCATAAATTAAATTTACTAAAAATTTTTAGTCCTTAAAAAAATTTTTAGTCCTTAGTAATTTGCAACCATTTTTCACATTACAACAGTTTGCTTTTTCACAATTTTTACACATTTTTACATTAGTGCACAGTTAGATTTAAAAAAATTTTACCTACAGAACACAATTTTTACATTACATATAGTTTGCAGAATAATTTTAAATAGGTTCTTACATACAGCAGCTTATCACTCAACTTTACCTTTTACTAGCGCCCTCTTTTATAAATAGAAGAAACACTACTTTTAATCACTTAATTTGACATGCAGCTCCTTGTCCACACTCCAATAGAAATAATGGTAAATTAATTAATTTAATTTAAAACTTACTTTTTACTTGCCTTTATTATATTATTTTAGTATTATTTAATTTAGTTTCTAGTTTATTTTTTGTATGTTAATAGTATCTGCATCTTTCTTGTTTATATGCATATTCGTGTCGGGGAAGTTTTTTGTGGGCAAGAGTTTCTAAATTAAATTGTTTTCTAAAAAATTGGCTTTATAAAAAATATTGTTTTATATTAACTTTAATCTATTCTTTTCTGAAGATTCCACTCGTTTGAATTACTTTGGTAAATCACATCATTTGGTTTTACTTTTGGTTTTGAATTTTACACTTGCCTACATAAATGACGAAACACAAATTGAATAATTGAAGAGTTAGGTTTGAGAGCAACTTCGCCTTAATAACTCTGTCTTCTTCCAGCTCAACAATTATTCACTTACGCAAATTTATTGTTTTTTAATAATTTTATATTTGTTAATAGATTTTGATACTTGCACTTGATTTACTTATGTTCTCAGAATTTAAATGATATTGTAGATTAGTTCACGGCAATATATAATTTCTTTTAAACCTATTTTTATAATTAATTTTTTTATTTTAATTTGCTTTTTAAGAATAGAAATTTTGTTAAATATACATATGTAGGAGAGTTTTCTTTATATAATTTATAGTGAATTATGTAAACATATATATATATATATGTGTGTGTGTGTGTGTGTGTGTGTGTGTGTGTGTGTGTGTGTGTGTAAATAAAAATTGGCCGTTTAGAGGATACTAACTTTTAAAAAAATATTTATATTCAGGCATTCGTATATTTAATATTTAATGTTTATATTTTTGGTATAAAAGTGAGTTGTGTTACTATTGAATAATACATATGTAAATGTGCTTGAAACTGTTAAATTACATTCTTTCCTTTCTCCTAAAGCAGCAAAAAAATCGAAATACAGCATCATTTTGTTTCTGAAGGTTTTTTGTTTCTGTGAAACGGAATGTTGGTATTTTAATTACCGAATAAAAGAATATTTATCTTAAACGTAGCAGTTTTATCACACTTTCCATATAATGTCTAGTTAGATGCTGTGCAGCCATAGCTTAACTGCACGGTGCCAAGTCCTCTAGTGAGCTGATTAGCTTCATTACTAATTAGTTTTAAAGTGCTTTTAGGTAAGTAATATTGATTTTCCAAATATGAGCAAAAAATTTTTTAAGCTGTGTATCATTGTAATTAAACTATCTTCAAGAGTGACAGTACACTTTGGATTTAAGCCATACTTTTGAATTTCTAACGAAAGGCTTAAGAATTATTCTATAAATGTAGATAGATAAGTAAAATTCTTGAACTCATATTTATGAGGAAGAGTTTATGATAAGCATCACTACAGCTCATGAAGTTGAACTAGGATTTATTTATTTACATTAGAATGAAAAGAAAAGTAAAAAAAAATCGTCACAACACGTCTCGGTTCACTATCGTCAACCTCTCGTCTGACTACACCCTAATTTAGATGGCGCTTTTACATAATCTTACTCAGTTATAGTTCCTACATAACTCGGCCATCCGACATCAGATGACAAGAGCAAACTGTTAAATTTAATATATAAAATACACTAAAAATGAAAATATTAACACTATTAAATGATAAATGAAAATACTAAATTAAATAGATAATTGACACTAATATTCTACCTGAATCTTCTAAAAACAGCACCTAGAAAAATAAAAAAAATAATGGTTATTTTAACCATAATCAAAGAAAAGATGGATAGAATAAAATTCCAAAGGTGTAGATCAGTTCATATTAAAAAATGTCCATAAAACACTGAAGTTCACGTAATATACTCTGATGAAGTCCAAGGTTTCATAAATTCGGCACAAGTGTTTGTTTTCATAGGTCCATCGAACAAACCACATTTTTCAACATCGTAAGTGTCATTAGGCTTGATTTTCATGATTTTGTAGGGTCCGAGGAACTTGGGTTTCAGTTTAAGACCAGGTTCAAATTGTGTACGCTTGATTGCCACTAGGTCGTGAAGCTGGAACTTACGGGATCGTTTACGTCGCAGATTTACGATTTTCAGCCTGGACATTCAAGTTGTTTAGCTGGACATTCAAGTTGTTCACATGTTGTTTAGCTTCCTTGCGAAGATCATCACGAGTGTTGACGAAATCTGACTGAATCTCTGAAATTAACAGCTCTGTAATTTTATGATGATTAGCAGATTTCATTTTAGTTCCAAACATGAGTTCGAATGGCGTTGTATTGATACTGCGTTGGTATGTTGATTTGATCACTTCCTGAACTTCACCGATGTGTGTATACCATTTTTATGGATTTTGAATCGATAATTTGGAGAGAACAGAAATTATCACAGAATTCAATCTCTCAATTTGTCCATTGGCACGAGGCAGTCCTGCAGTAATTAGAACGTGTTGAATGTTGTTGGTTGAACAATAATCTTGAAAATCTTTTGAAATAAATTCTGAGCCTTTTTCTGAAATTATACGCGAAGGATTTCCAAAGACAAATTTTTGATTTTCCAATTTAGGTATTACTTCTGCGCTATCGGTAGATTTTGTTGGGTAAAGCCATAGGAACTTTGTGAAAGAGTCAATAACAGCAAATATATACTTGTAATTTTTAAGAGTACTGTTGAGTGGTCTAGTCCTAAATGATCAATGTGATATGTATGAAGTGGTACATCTTGTTTGGATATAGAAAGCAACATACCTTCGTCTTTACCTCATTTACGCTTAATTAGTATGCAAGGAACACAATTAGCAATATAGTTATAGTTGTCAATTTTATCTTTAAACTTAGGTATATGAAATTTTTGTTCGATGAATTCTTCAGTTTATTTAGTAGCTAAATGTCCACGAAGATGTGCGTCCTTAATGATATCACTTTGCATTGATTCTGGAACAACGAGTAATTCCTTACCGTCTACATATTTCTAAAGTATATCAGCTTTAACACAATAGTCAAAATAAGGCTTAATATTTAAGACTTCTTTGGTAGCTCGGATGTGATCATCTTGCTCTTGAGCGTTTCGTATTTTCAAAATGAGGCTATCGTGAGTGATGACCATAACAGGGGATCTGCTCAATGCGTCAACATGTGTCATTCGTGTTCCTGTTCTGTGTTCTGTTTCGTAGTCAAAATCTTCTAACATCAATGCCCAACATGCTATTCGTGTGTTTAAGTCTTTCTTGTTCATCGTCATTTTGAACGCGTTACAGTTAGTGACAATTTTGAAATGTTTTTCTAAGAGATAAACTCTAAATTTTTTCAAAGCTTGAATTACTTAATACTTCAAATTCGTAACTGGTAAATTTATCTTCCGCGTCAGATCTCTTGTTACTCATGTAAAAAACATGATGTAGGCAATTATCTATCATAGATCTTTGCATGAGTATACAACCACAACTATTGATATTGACGTCAGTGTGTATTTCCGTATCGCTGTGCCGATTCTAGATATTGAGTAAGGGTTTTCACATAAGCGTTGTTTCAACAGATTGAAAGCTTTTCTCTCGTTGTCACCAAACTGGAATTCGTTACCTTTCTTAAGGACAGTTAATGGTTAAGCAATTATGGAAAAATTGAGAATAAATTTAAGAAAATATCCGGCAAAACCAAGGAAACTTTGTAAATCTTTATGACTTTTAGGTTCAGGATAATTAATAACAGCAGCTGTTTTAAGAGGAGATGGGAAGAGTTGACCACTTTCAATGACATGACCAAGGAATTCAATTCTACGATTTAAAAACTTAGGTTTCTTAAAATTAATTTCGAGTCCATAAGCAGATGCAACTGAGAAAACGGATTTCAAACGTTGAATCCCTTCATCTTTAGCAGGAATTATGATATCATCTAGGTACAGTAAAACATTACCCTGCAGGATTAAATCCTTGAAAACGCAATTTACGAATCTTTGAAATACAGAAGGCGACGTACAGAGACCGAAAGGTACACGCAGAAACTGATATTGTCCATTATGTGTGACAAATGACGTGTAATGTCGGCTGTTTTTGTTGACACTAACATGAAAGAAAGCATTTTTTAAATCGATTCTGGTGAACGTACGAGCATCTTGTAATTTATCCAGTAAATCTTCTACTAAAGGTAAGGGATATCGATCTTTAACTATTTTCTTGTTCAATTTCCGATAGTCGAGGATTGCCTTCTTTTTTGCGTACTACTACAACTTGACTAGAATATTCGGAAGAACAGGGTTCAATTATGCCGTCGAACTAACCAAGTTTGAACTTGCTTGTCTACAATATGTCTCATTCGACAAAAGGTAATCGTCGAGGTCTGTGAAAAATAGGTGTTTTATCTTTTACTTGAATAGTCATGTCAATGCTCGTAGTTTTGGTTTTGAGAGGTTTGTAATCGGAGATAAGATTTTGAATAATTCTAACTTGTTCTTCTGTAGCAGTAGTATTCAAATGTTTGATTAAGGGAAATAATATTGATGTACACATCTTCCGGATCAATTTGTTTAACAACATGTTTAGAAATACGAACACCATCTTTGTTTATATTAACTTCACCTTGTTTAAGAATATCCATGGCAATTATAGCGGCAAATCGTATTACATTACTGTGGACGACATAAACATTAGTTGTAAATAATGGCATACCTATTAAAATGTCAGCTATAAAATAAGCCATTGGTTTAATTTTGTCATTACCGAAGACACTTAGGATACTATGAAACTCGGTTAAAGTGGAATTCCATATTTGTTTATAATGTCGTTGGACAAAACCGTTGCTTCACTTCCGGTATCAATGATAGCCTTGAGTGATATATCATTAATTTTGATTACTCTATGGAGTGGGTTCGGCGAATGAAAGTTGATTGTTTAGACAGCATTCGTTTTTTTAAGATGTTGGAGTGTTGTTTTTGTCAACATTTTGCTTTTGAGCTTTTTTAACACACGTAAGGGATTTATGACCGAAATTTCCACAAGGTAAACATTTGGGTCGCGATGTTTGTCAGGGCAAAATTTAGATAAATGACAAAACCCATTACAATTATAACATTTCGATGACTGGTTTCTGTCATGTAAAGCTAAAAAAGGAAGATTCACGAGACTGAATTTTGCACTTTAAAAAGGAAAGAAGATCAGAAATTGTTAAATCGCATTTTGAGTGTGCGTTTCGCTTAAAATCTAAAACAAGATTTTCTGGCAATAAACTTAGAACAACTGAAATCAAAAGTGGACCATAGGAATTTAAATCCTCTTGCAATGAATCTAAATTTCGAATACCGATATCGAGCTCATCATATAACTTTCGCAAAGGTGGAACATTTGAAGAATTTGTAACACTTTGCAAGTTCAAAAGTTTGCTCATAAAAGAATCGATGATGATATCTGACCGAAGCGATCTTTAAGCAACTTAACGTAGTTGTCATAATTTTTATCAGTTAATTGAAAACCAGATACTACACTTAACGCTCATCCATTCAAGTATGTTTTCAAATAGGCAAACTTTCCAGTTTTCGAAAAGAAATCATTGCGATTGATAGTGGTTTCGAACGAATTCCAGAATTCATTCCACAATTTTGAGTCTCCTGAATACGGTTTGATTGTTAACTTACGGTTTGATTGTGTGTTGCAGAGTGTAAATTAAAGCTATCGACCGAACTATCAGTGTTCAGCGGCCGCTGGTGAGCTCTCTTCTTACTTAACATACTTTGATTTTCACGCGTATTCAGTATACAGAGGCTGTTCGCACATTTTTTAGACGATGTATATTGTATTCACAAAACTAAATTACATAAAATTCTTGTGTTTTAAATGTTCTATTTGACATCCCTTATTCCGAACTATCTTTCGACACCGCAATTTCCAGGATAATAATGCCTTTTGAAGTGTCAGAAGAGGTATTCTGTCCCATTCCTCCCGAACAGCTTTCCAGAGTCCTGTTAGGGTTTTGGGACAACGATTGGATAATGCAGTTTTTAAAAGTCCGAAAGCACAAAAATCCATAGGTGACACAACGGGAGATTTAGTAGGAATATCAGTGAAGGGTATGGCCTCGATACCAGTTTTTTTTTTTTTTTTCATTTCTTTTAGGAAATTTACAGTGGATTTTCATGTGTGACTGCTAGCTTTGTCCTGATGGAGTCTCACAGATGAATGGCACTGTGGGTAAAGGGATGGTATTTCATTCAGAAAAATTGGCGATAAAATATGTTCCCGATAGTATCTGGAGTTAATCTTGATAAATTTTTTGTCTTCTCTTTATTTTTAACTTGCCATTATAAGAAAAACCAGCAACAATCATGAATCCCTGAGAAAAACTTTCTTTCGATTCTTTGAACTATGTACTTAAATTTTTTCTCCCCTTTTATGATAATAAATGGCTCTTTTTTTGTTACAGTCATTTACATACACCCATGCTTCATCTATTGTGACAATTGTTTTCCATTTTTCTTTGGATAAGTGTTTCTCATATGCAGCGTGTTCCGCGTCGAGCGATATGCTTTGGAAGAAGACGATGCACATTGCGTTTTTTCGCTTTCTTAAGATTTAAATCAACGTTTATCATTTTATTTACAGTTGACACCGAGCATTTTAATGATTTTGCAGCTGTTCTCTGACTAGGGGGATTTTATTTTAACATTAAGCAACATACTTTGCAATTGTCGAAGATGTCCGTTTATTCCTCGGATACATGCTTGGAATTTTTGTCCCACTTTGACGTTTTTTTTTCCTTTCTTGTTGATGATATTACCTATCGACGCTTTAGATATCACAAAACCATGACTCTCGCATCGTTTTTGGATAACGGAGTATGCATATTTCTCTTCGGAAAGAGCGTCATTGTAGCCTTCGAACCACTGCCTTGTTAAATTCGCCATTTTGAATAAAAACAAAACTTTCAAGCCACAGACGATAATTTTGACTTTTAAAAACATGGTACAATTGCAATTACTTCTTTTGCAGCAAACGACTTTTTATTACCGCTTACCATAATCGTCTAAAAAATGTGCGAACAGCCTCTGTACTATTTTATAAAGACGTGATTTACTTCTGCCTTCCTACAGTTTGAAAAATTTAAATACTTGATCCTTTTTATAAGAATAAAACTACTAGTTCATGCATAAGAATAAAAGAAAATTGCAAGTACAAGTTTTCCTTAGATAATTATTTGCTCTTCTGATCTTCCTTTCAAGCTTGCGCTTTAGTTAACAAATATCAAAAATATGGTTCTACAATATTAACTGCGCCCCAACGATTAATCGCCAAATATTTCATGGTTCACGCGACGCAGAAGTGATACTGCAAGAACGTTTGCATCCACAGGAGAATTTTGAGGGCAATTGTTGTAAGCGAGCCAAACATTTCTTGTAATGGTCGACGATCGTGGTGCCACTACACTAATGAACGAAATTAAAAAGCACATTAATCCTTTGCGGCACACCTAAAAATTTGCTTCTGTACGTACAGAAAAATTTAATGAAAAAGGATTTATAGGTTACTCTGAACCTTCTTTATTTATACTAGATGGCAGCATAACACAAACCAGTCCATATATTTTAGACATGTTTAGTTTTAAAAACCCTCATTTTTCAAAGAAATCTTTCAGAATTTTTTTAGGATATAAAAGGAATTGTTTGAAAAGAAATGCCTAGGATATTTTCTTGGCTGTATGCTAATCTCCTTATTCTATATTAGTTTTAAACGTTTACCTTGAAATCTTGCCTGAAATCGAACGGCGAACATCAGGTGTGCCCAGAGTGGGATCACTGGAAGACTAGGACAATACCAAGAACTGTATCTTTGTTTCTCTGCAGCTCACCACTCAGTTCATTCACAACGGAAAGGTGGGTCAACATCTGTGTTTCATTTCCTATTTTTCTCTTTCTTCTTTTCTCTTTTTTGGGAGGGGAGGAAGGGAGAGTAGAGGTTTGGTTAACAACAAAGAAATTATTGAGATGATTTTCTGAAGGGGTCAGGGGTAACTTTATCAGTTAGCTGTTTGGTTTTCCACTAGAACAGTTCCCCTTTATTTCTTTCTCTTTCGTTCAAGGAAGTTTTTCGTTTCTTGTTACGTTTTGACAGTTTTGAGTTGTAGACGTTTATGTAATTCTATTTTATAGTTTATAAATTCTAACTGTAGATATAATAAAAGTTTATTTTTTTTCGGATTTTTAATTATTTTCCAAATGGATCGGAGAAGACTGAGCATTTCTTAATCCCTGAAAGTGCTCCACGAATTGCCTTCAGATAGTGAATCTGATACGGATCCCGGTACATGTGCAAAACATGCAATATTGAGTTGTGCTTTTTCAAAGGTGGTGTTACTTTCTTCGAAAAGTACCACCCCGAAAAAAATAGACGAAAATGTAAATAAGAAATGTAACTATCATATACTTAAGTTACTTTTTTTCGTTTAGACGTATCTAATCATCATATAATTAATAAGAGCCTTTTTAGGGGGTCTAGAGAAGAAGGGCTTCCCGTGGCACACCCTGGGTAATGCTAAATCTGTTACGGTATTCAGAATCTAGTGCTTTTTAATCGTGGGCAAAATATCTTGCTCTTTTACGCGCTTCCCAGCAATAATCCCCAAAATTTTACCTGTGGTTTCCTCTAGACCTGATTAGATCGCCTACATTTTTCTTTGTCGAAATTCCAACTTCAAAAGGTACCGTGCCGGAAAGGGTTAAAGGAGGAATGACCACATTTTCCGATTGCTGGAAGGCGTATAAAACAGAATTTGAACAACCTAGATACATCCATTGTAATGCAAATCTAAAATTCAATTTCGTCGATCATGTAACTGGCACGCACACGCAAAATATAGAACGCATATGGGAAAGTGCTAAATGGCGAAATAAAAAGCACCATGGAACAAATCGCCAACACCTCCAGTCCTACCCAGAGGAGTTTCTCTGGAGGAAAAGACACGCTGCAAATGATAGGTTTGATGTCATTCTAAAGACAATCGCTAAACATTTTCTACAGGAAACTAAAATACGACTATATTTGGAAATGGAGTGCGTTTAATAAGAAACAACACAAAACAGATTAGGAATGTCCTGTTGGATAACGACATCCATGGTTATAGTATCATGTTTTAGTAAACGCCCGAATTATTCGATAATATGGAAAACTCTATAGTAATTTTCCTTTTATAAAAACTAATACTATGTCTTTCAAAGTCCCACGAAACTAATACGATGCTTAAGACTGGCCAGACTGCCCAGAATGATCCAGCATCTTTATAAACGTAACCTATTAATGAAACGTTTTTAGTAAATACACACAAAACGTCATTTTATGAACAAATTTGGGAACAAATATTACCAAACTTAAGCCAAAATTGAACCAAGTCTAACGTTTGCCGAACTTCCGTCATGGAAATACTATAACCAGTTGTCTTTTTAAATATTTATTTTGAAACTTAAGACACGTTTTCTTAGTTAAATAAAATGTAATATAGCAGCTCAGTTGCATAAATGGAAGAGCAGTACTTTTCCCGTCGCATGGTGTCGAATTACTACTACGGCTTTTTTCCGAAAAAAGCCTTTTTTTTACCTTTTCCGTTTGCGTCCCAAGGAAATCGCGTAAGGGGAGTTGTCCTTAATGAGTGTTTTCCCTGATCACTTTTCGGCCATTTCGGCGGACCCCGTGTTTCTTTCTTAAATGAAACAGGAAGTTCTGTAACATAAAACCGATCAATGATTATCGTCACACAAGCAAGATAAAATTTCGAGTTGCCTGAAACTCGACTGATCGAAAAAACATTTAACATTAGTTTCATATTCTATTTATGACATTCATTTTTATATGATCGCAAGTTTTGACTTCATTCTACTTTATTAAACACAAAATTTAATGGAGAATGTGTCAGGACTGAGTGTTCGGTGCATATTCTTGGCAAACATCTTCGTGAAACGAAGTCCTGATCTTAAACAGGGAGCTGAATGCAGCTATGTTCTGTGGTAGAAAACTGTGGTTAAGCGGTAGAAGAAATGCACTTCAGAGGGATTTAAAATCCTCTTTTATTAAACCACAAATTATATACAGCCACTTCCCAACTCGGGAAGGATACAGAAAATAATGACCGCCACTTGAGTCTAAACTGAACAATCAGGTAATTTAAACTAAAACTAATTAGAAATTAAGTAGTCGTTTCTCACAGAGCTATGAACGCGAGGTTGGCCTCTAAACTAAACGGTGCGTAGCAAGATTTAACTAATACTAACGCACTTGGAATTACTTCAATAAGTTATCAAGTAAAAGCGCTACGGCTTAGAATTTAAATACTAGCTAGTCAGGCGAACGTCGAACAGAGTAACAGTGGTCTGAGACTAAAAGCTCTCTCACACTGAGAGGTTCCTACCTCTCGCTTAAGTAGAACTTGGATCCACTTCAAATTAGCATAAAGCTGAAACGCGAGCTTCTTCTAACGGGAAATTGAAATGATAACAGATAGAAAAAGGCAAATTAAAATAAAACTTTGTTAGTTTAACTAAAACCTTACAAATGAACGAAAAATTAATATGTTTCTATATCTGCAGGTGATTCTGAATCTGAAATTTGTGAGCAGAGATACCAGGACGCATGTCCCTTAGAATCATTACCCAAGCTCGATGAATCGTTAAGCAGCAAAGAAGTGTTGAACGCGCTTTGTCCGTAAGTATAACCTATGCGAAACTTAAAAACGGGGAAATTGGAAGGAAAATATTGAGTGTGTAGAGCATTGTTCTATTAGATTTTTCTGTTATTCGCAGCAGTCAGAGTTCTCTTTTAAGTTGTGCATATCGTTATTGCTGCAATAGGTTCATATGTCAAGAAAACATTTCAGAACACGTTAAATTTTACTTCGTTCGCCTATATGAGGAAAGGAAATAACAAAATTAAAGAATTTAGCTCTTTCGTTTCCTTTAAATTTTTATCAAAATATAACAAATTTCTCAGCAAATTTTTTTCGACATCAAATAAATACGTCTCGTTACTAGATTTTACTATGTTGTACTTCCTCTACTATGATTTTACTTTAAAAACAAAAGCAATACTTCTTTACAGAGGTTAACTTAATTAGATTATTTGAATATGGCAGAGCCACGAGGTTACTGTTTTAGTTTATTTGATTATGGCAAAACACTCCAGCCTACGGGAAGAGATACCTACATAGCGGATTTTCTAAGGGAAGTTGGCTCCTATACATGTTATACACGGAGAAAACCGCAAGACCCCAGCGCAGCCAGTCGGATGGGTCCTGATTCGAATAGCGAACTGAATTAGAAGGGTCCAGCGATTTTTTTCATTCTGTCGCAGGTGGCCAGAGATAGAAAGGTTACCTGCCTAAGAGGCGGGATCAGCTCGTGGATGACTTTCTGAGGAATACAGGTTTTTCTTCTTTGTACGAAAAAAAAAGGAAGTATTGTAAGTGCGAAAAATTTCGGATATCATATTTTAACTAAAATATTCATTTTGATCGCTATCGAATGCAATTCAACGATGTATTTGCGTGACATCCGTACCTAAGGACAGAATAAAGGACTTGCGTTCCCCCCAAAATTATAAAATTGATTTAAAACTGATTCTGAAGAGAATATTTTCGCCCCGTCTGAACGTACGTATTTATCTCGCATAACTCAAAACCGAGTAGCCTCAGAACGCCGAAATAAGACTGTTATAACATGTAGATGTGCACCTCCTATTTTGGTTGCAATTTTCGGCACCAAAAAAATATATATATCCACTCTGTTACTCGGCTCAGTGAGCTCAGATTCCTTATTCTTGTATGTTTATAAATTGTGCCTTTTTTCCTTTAAATATGATTGAATTATGTTGTTCTTATCTTCCGGTTAAGGTTTTTGCTTTTAGTAAATCTGCATGCATTATTTGCAGAATAATGAACAATTTAAAAGTTGTTTAAGTGCGGCTAAGCTTAATCATTTTTCTCATGGCGGACATATTTGCTTACATTTCAAACTTAGGAGAATATTGGATTTGTCGCCAATTTGGAGAAACTAAGCTTCGCAACAACAAAGATAACGCCTTCTTTTATTATTGCGATTAAAAGCATGCTTAAACACTTCTGCCATTTATTCGAGGAAATAAGTATTTAAGATTTAGTTCATAATTTTTAATACAGATATTTTGAGTTTTTTATGTATTTTTGCCTTGTCGCGAAATGAAAATTGAGTTAATTGAATGAGAAATACTGAATTATCAGTGAAAAACTTTCTTTTTTTCGTTTGTTTAATTTCTTTTATACATCGTTGTAGATTTATCATAGTATTTGAATAGAACATGTAGCAACAATTAGATAATTCTTCAGATTATATACATATTTTTTGTGCTTTCTGAGTTATAAAATGAATGAGATGTAACGCTGTTAAGTGAACCTAGCGCCAGAGCGTCGCTATGGTAAACAAAAAATAGTGAATTTTAAACAGTTCATTTATTCTATTACTAGCCGCTGCGCGGCCAGCCTTCGTCTGGCTTTTAAGTGTACCAGAAAAATGCCTAAAGAGAACGCCAAACATTAAATTTGAAAACTGCACAGAATTTTACTCTGCAGAACACTTTTATCGAAAAAGAAACAAACAACAACGGAAAAAAAATTCAGTTAAAAATGCATTACATATAAAAAGCATACAACGAAATAAGCAATATCCCTTAAAACAAATATTAATTATAATAATAAATAAATTAACCAACTTCCCTTTGCAAAATCTTAAGAACTCGAATGGTATAAACAGATTAAGAACTTAAACAGATTAAAGAAATCATGCAAAACTATTTTATAATTAAAATTATATATAATTAAAACATAATATTACAATGAAATAAGCAATATCCCTTGATACAAAAGTTAATTATCCTAATAAAGTAATTAAACAATTTACCATTGCAAAAAGAAACAACTTTTTAGTTTCTTAAACTTTTCAGTCTCTTAAAAACGGTGACATAAGAAATACAATGAAAAATTGTTGCCAAACCGAAATTTTTAAAAGAATAAAACTATTCAAAAGGATGCAATTTTATCAAAAATCTATCAACAACAATAAGAAAGGAAAATTGTTTCCAAAACTACATTTTAAAATATCTGAGATGTGAGAAGTGTATTCGGAAGCTTCATTTAAAAAATTAAAAAAAAATACGAAATATTATTATTTTTCCAAAATTCCTTTTTTAAAAGGAGTCGAAAGGATTAAAGTTCAACGTGTCCAAAAATCAAAGGAAAATAAACGGCACATTTTTTTAAATAATTTTTTTTTTATAAATTCCGCCGAAAAGGTGTTAAGCTCACCTTCCTAAATAAATTCGTATTGAATCGATTTTCGAAATACGAAATTTATTTTAAGTTCGTAAAATAGCTAAGTGTCTACGCTTCAGGACGATGTAAAAATGAAATGTATAGAGTGAAATCTCGCTTTCCTGTAGCCCATTATGTCTCAAAATGACGCGATTTGGTCACAAAACATAAAATAAAAAAAATTCTAATTCCAATTTCGAAAAAATCGCTTCGAGGTGCACTGGCTCTTGTGTAGATACACCTATGTACCAAATTTCGTTCTACTGTCTATCTGTTGTGTAGAATCTGGAGAATAGTGACTGCACCGAAGAAGGGTTAAAACTACCGTTTATTAAAATCTTTAAATTAATTACAATGCGTCAACTCGACGTTAACAAACTACGCCTCTGCTTAAGCGGTAACTGAAATAGTAGCATCAAAGCTTAAGAATTCAAATGACAATTGATTCATTCATCCAAAATGTTCACAAATAGTAGAATTTAACTACAGGGCTCATACAATCCCGTGCACGCAGATGAGTCTCGTGGCAGCAAGATAATAGCTGTTTAAGCCAAGTCTAACCAGCAATAAATGCTTAGCCGAAGCTTGCGTTATAAACACGCACAGAGATTTTCCAGACTTCCAAGTTTTTCTTCCACGGATAGAATTTACATTCCTTACGCGCGCTACCAAATTTAAATATTCTGGCACTGACAATTAGAGGAATGAAGGCTTATAGGAAAGTAACTTAAAATTAAATTTAACTCGTTATTTAAAATAAATATAAATCCCTACAACTTTAATTTCCGTATTACAGACAGATTGACTTCCTATTTCAGACGAAGAGACAGATGTACTGTATTCTGACTGTCAAATTACCATGGAACTAAGATATGTACTGCTGAAAGAACTCAAGGGACATTTCTAAACTCGACTACAATGGCCACATGGGTGGTGTCGTTAAAAGTGATGTATTGAAATCTTTGTATGATAGATATAAATAACAAAATCTTATGTGTACTCCATATGACTTCCTTGTAAGGAATATTAAATTATACGCTTTTTTTGCTGCACTTTATTTTAACTTATTTCCTCGAATTTCATTAGAGATATATCTCTGATTCAACGAATTAAGCTCTCACTTCGAGAAAAGGCAAAAATAAGCAAAATTTCAAAATATCCTTATTAAAAATTGAAAAATACAAGATAAGGAAAAGCACCAAATACAGTTAAAAAATTTTTTTAAAAAATTAAAACAAAATCAGAATTTCTACGCAAAAACAAGTAATTCGGCCAGCGGACAAGGTAGATTTTTCGGTGCACAAAACTGAAAGTTTACTTTTGGTCCCATTCGGGAAAAGACACTGAAGGTGCAGTTCATTCCCTATTCTGCCTGGCCCACCAACGGCCGAGCGGTAAAGACGCTGAAAACTGGTAATTCGGTCCGAGGTTCGAATCCCGCGAACGGGCTGGCTGCATGGGCGTTTTCGTGGTTTTCCCAATGTGTAACGTGTATAGGAGCCAGTTTCCCTTATAAAATCCTCCACGAAGGCATCCCTCCCCTTAGGCAGATAGCCCTCGTGTGCTTTGCCATAATTGAATAACCTAACCTAACCCTATTCTGCTAAGCTTCAAATGTAACCAAATACGGGCTGCGATGGTGAGAAAACTTAGGTTTAGCCGCACTTAAACAACTTTTAAATTGTTGATAAATCTACAACTATTGCATGCAGATTAACTAAAGGCATAAAAACCTTAACCGGAAGATAAGTACAACATAATTCGATCATTTTTAAAGCAACAAATGTACAATTTACCAATATATAAGAATAAAAAAAACTGAGGTCACGGAGCCGAATAACAGAATGGGTATATTATATTATATATACTTTTGATACGGCCGATTGTAACCAAAAGGGAAGTGCACAACTACATCTTATAACAGTTCTACATGCAAAATTTCCACGTTCTGAGGCTACTCGTTTTTGAGTGATCGGAGATACATACATAGGTATAGACGTTACGAAGAAATCTCTTCTGAACGCATTTCAAATCCTTTTTTGAAAAAACAGGCTTTTATTCTGTCCTTAGATACAGATGTCACGCAAAAACATCGTTAAATTGCATTCGATAGCGTTTAAAATATATATTTTTGCAGAAATAATACATCCGAAAATTTTCGCAATTACAAGGAAGTAAAAAAGGGTGGAACCTCTCTTTTTAATTTTGAAATCACTCGTCATTCATATACAGTGTATTGCGAATTAATACAAACTTCCATCGCTTCAAAACAAAATACGAATGACACAAAAAATCATTACAACGTAATCTACTATTCCCAAAAAAATGAGGAAAACCAAGTTCCTCATTTCTTGGAACTGTCTGGTTTCGATTTGGTTTATGTGATTATGGCAAAGCCTCGGAGGCAACCTGCCTAAGGTGAGGAATGCCCTCATGGAGGACGTTCTAAGAAAAGCTGCCTCGTATACTCTTTATATATCTGGAAAACCACGAAAACGCTTATACAGCCAGCCTGTTCGCAGGATTCGAATTACCAGTGTTCAGCGACTTTATCGCTCAGCCAATGGTGGACCTCCACTGAACCCTCTGAGACATCTCTGCGCCAAAATGTTGAGGTACGAAGTTTTGGGTACGTAACGATATTAGAAAACAAAATAAAGAAGCACACTGTCCAGTTTTGGTTAAATCCATTGGAGTTGTGAATTACGTTCATCGAAACAAATTGAATTAAAGCCACATTCGCAATGTTCATTACGCAAAATTTTCCTATGTGGAAATGAAAAAAAAAATAATTGTTTTTATGACATCCACAAAGAATGGCAGTGTCATGATCCTTGACCAATTCATCACTTCAGGCCAAATAAGACTGCCCAAGCTTCCTTCTCAATGCTTGCCCAATTTTTCTGAGTTTGAGAAAGCTTTTGGCTTGCAAATGAAATAGGGCAATAGTTACCACTCTCGTCTCTCTGGGTTAAACAGCAGCCTACCGCCAAATTGGATGCATCACAATGGATCTGAAATGGCTTTCCAATATTTGGTGTGGCCAGAGATGTCGCTTGGCACAAAGTATCCTTTAATTTGTTAAAAGCATTCTGTTCCAACTCCCCCCATTGAACAATATTGGCATGCCTCTTCTTAGTCAACTCTGTCAACGGTGCCGATATTTCTGCATAATTAGGAATATAAGATCGATAAAATCCCATTAATCCTAAAACCGATCTCACATCTTTTTT
>KK115256.1:79925-96941 GCA_000611955.2 Stegodyphus mimosarum | reverse complement strand
TTCATCAAAAATTCGTTAAAGTTTTACAAAATATGAAATCGATCATAAAACAAATTCCAAATTGCAAATTTGGTCTCCCAGATGCCCGTATTCGCAGCAGGATTACGCTATTCAAAATTCGATGGCTCTATGTACCATTGTTTTATCCCAATGCGAGAAACATACAAACATTTATTCACATTCTTCATTATTTAATTTCGTTAAATATAATACAGAGCTGCAATGTTTGGTGGCAACAGTTTGGAAAGTGAACCGAATTTAATGTTTCCGGACCAAAATCGCAAAACGAAAACAATAGTCCTTCAGGGACAAAGCCCCTTTGGACTAAAAATAAATTTTAAATAATCTAACTGAAGACCTGCGGGGTAAATAAACCATTTATGCCCACTAACAGAAATTTTGATGAAAAATTCATTTTTGTTGTTGTGAATAATCTTGCTTGTCTAACATCAGAACAAGTCCACGAAATTCATCGCGACAAGGAATACCAGATTATGTCTGTCGTTGGGCCTTGGGCACCATATATGTGACAATACGATTTTGCGCATTCGAGAGAGACACTTCGAAGGGTGGGTACAAAGGCTTCCCACTCCTCTTTTCTCTACCGTCAACCTCCCGAGAGGACTTTCTAAACGCCATATATTTAGAGTGCCTCAATGCCACAAACATACTATACATTTACAAACATCCACGCCTTGTCTGGGATTCCAGCCCAGGCGTTTGTTACGATAGTCAGAGCCACTAATTATTATCCGGTCTGGCAGCAAAATTAATTTTTAGTTTGTGTAACTTCATTGATAAAGAAAATATTATTATAAAATCATACAAAAATTTGTAGTCTCCTACCCCCTCTTCTACTACCACCAGCCTCCCGAAGGACTTTCTAATCGCCATCCGTTCTTCAGCATCTAATGGATGTTTAGCAAATGCTCTGCAAAGTTCTAATTAATTTATGTGCCCTTGGCTACGAGAACCTTAAGGATATGTCTCGTGACTATTGACAAGTCTTTTTACAAGTATAAAATGCAAGTCCAAAGAACGGTTAAAATACCCTTTTATTCAATCAAAGAAATTCGAATAGACGGCCCCTCTCGGGCTTACAGGAAAGCCTCCACTTGGGCTTTAACTTAAGATAGAAAAGAAAAAACTAAATTAATTCTAGCTAGCTAAACTTTAGCCGAAGCTGTACAAAGGTAACAAATCGAGTTGGCTCGTAATGGAACATCACTAACCGGCACGTAAGACTACAGCCGTACATAGGAAGATAGCCTTGAAGCAACGGCGTGGCCTGAAAGCAAAACACACTGTACTGAGAACTTCTGAGCTCTTCTACGGAAGTGACTGAACTTCCCATTAAATACTGGTTCTACTTTATTTAAATAAAACGCGATACGGAAATCTCATTGTGGCAGGGAGTTGTAGGTGGAAAACAAGAATTTGAAGGAAAAGGCTTTCAAAATTAAATATAACCAGTAGAAAATTAAAATAATTCTTACAGCTCTATCTTACTTATTTCATTTTTATTAACAACCCCCATGCGGACGTAATGTATTTGCAAAGTTACTCCGGAATCAAATCGCCTTGGTCCTTGGTCCGTGCTGCAAAGACACTATTTGTAAACATCCATGCCTTCTCCGGGTTTCGAACCCAGGCCCTTCGGTGTGGTAATCAGAGCTAATAATCATTATTCCGTCTGGGCGGCAAAATTAATTTTTAGTTTGCATAACTTTAAATGATAAAAAAAATACTGTTATAAAATAATAGAAAAATTCGTAACAAACTTTCAATCTTTATTTAACGAATTTTTTTATAAATATAAAAAAATATACAGAATAGGAAGGAAACGAATTTTAAGTTGTTTTTTTGAATAACTGGCTACAGCCTGTATAAATGGCCTGCATAACTGAATATAACTGGCCATAGCCGCTCAACTATTAAAGCGGTTAGCGTCGCTTACCGCCGTGCTGAAGGACCCGGGTTCGAATCCCGGAGAAGACATGGATGTCTGGAAATGTATAGTGTCCGTGCGGTATGGGGGCACTCTAAATATGCGGCGAGCCGAAAGTCCTCTCGAAAGGTTGATGGTAGGGAAAATCCGTCTCTCGCAGTGCTCTCCATCAAAATTCGGACCCGTCCTGCCGGGGTGCTCTTCACCAAAATGGGGGGGGGATTGATCTAAATCGCACTGTCACCTGTAAGGCACTCAAGACTGTGGCCAACGATAGGCGTAAATTTGCGCTCCTTGCCGTGGGCTTGGGCTGATTATAAGGTCAGAGCATTAGCAACAACAAAAAAAAAAAAACTAAAATTATGTTTTCCATGAGAAATATCACCTTAAAGATGTGCCACACAGGGTAAACCGCTCCTTCAGTCCCACTCTACTTACGCCAGTGCGAAGACATCCTTTCTTATTTTGAATATGACTATTAAAAAGTTAAATATGTACTTATCTTATACATGTAAATATTAATTTTTAAAGGAAAGATGTCTAATAATAAGAAGTTACTGCAATAGTTATTAAGATCTTAAAACAAAAAGAAAATGGTTTCATACTTTAGGTAAGGTGTTATATTGTCGGTTCTAACTGTTTTGCTCGCTGAAATAGCTCGTAAAAAGACTCTCTTTGGATTGAGGGCTAAATAAATATTTGAATAGAAGTTATCAGCTAACAGATTCAAATGTTAGCTGCCAAGCCACGTGCTGTATCAACGCTTGCTCTCGTTTTGCCTTTGACCCGCGATGGCGCGAAATCTCTCATCAGAAACGTTCTATCGGGCTTTTTCATTCTTTCTATCTCACAGATGGGGGAGTAAAAAATCACCTTTAGAAGAAGTGCTTTTGATAAAGAAGGGGAGGTCAAGGCTGTCCGTGGGTGAAATTCGACTTCCTTAAACTGGAAGGGGTCAGCCGTTACACAGGAAGCTGAAACGGAAACGGTGCGAAAATCGAGGTCGGAAGTGGTGGCCGGCGAAATTCGCGCCCCTTTTATTCAATCCTCCCTGCCTCTCAACGATGGGGATCGAGAGGAGGAGGAAAAGAACGTGCCAAAGCCGGGCCCATCCCTCGGATGAAAGGAAATCGAATGTATGCCACGCACGCTTCTAAAAGTATTTCCTCGTGAAAGTGCTGGTGTCGTGTGCCCGAAGATTCAATGGTAACTATAGATCTGTTATACCATAAATGCCGTCTTAATAGGATAACCTTCTTGTGGGTTATTCTATCGCGCAGGAGCCATCTAACTCCCCACTCCTCAAGGTGGATCGTGAGTGAAAATGTGGGGCAGGCTGAATAGAAAGTGAGCGTTTGCCCTTACGACTCTTACATAAATAGGCATAAAAATGGGTTGGACAATGCAAAACTATTAGGAAAGGTAAATAGTGCAGGACGCCCATCCACGTGCCTGATTCTACAGCTTTGTTCTGAGGTCGTCACCGCGCTCCAGAAAGTATCAAAGAATTTAGCTAAATATGTCAGCTTGTTTAAGCAGCTTTTCGATTACTCTCGCTCAACAAGAACTAAAACTTTCACCGTTGTAAATATAACGTTAGGTTTCAATACTGTTACTCCAGTTTCCTTTCACTCAGCCAGCGCTCCAGCTGTGAACGTTAAAAGTCATGGTATCCCAACTCGGATGTTATTGCCCAATGAAGGGCATTGAGAATATCTAGGGAAAGGTTATTGGTTCCCGGGGCAGTAAGAGTGGACTCAAAAGGAAGGGGCAATAAGAACATGCTTGGACAATTTGGCTGCTTAAACACTTTTCGGACAAACATTTAAACCTTAACTTGTTATACAAATATTGCAGTCACACTTATTTACAAGAATCATACTAAGTTATACAATCGATCCTTTGCACAGGTTGGCTAGAATTACATTTCCTTTTTCTATTTAGTTTCCTTTTTCTGATCCAGTGGAATGGAACTACAAAACCTTTACTCTATTATTCTACAAACATAATGAAAATCCATATTTGTAATCAGAGCCGGACCATAGCATAGACAAATAAGACAACTGTATAGGGTCCGGTTTTTGGATGGCCCGGTCAAACCATCCACTTTGGAAAAAAAATTAAAAATAAATAAAAGTTTTCTTTTATTTCACAAAATAAATAATATCCATATACTCAATTTAAATTTAATCTAAATCCACAGACTTCCTTTTAACTTCCTTGTGCGAAGTAAAAAGGAAGTAATGTAATCGCGAAAAATTTCGGGTACCATACATAATTCAACGAAAATATCTATTTTGACCGCTACTGAATGTAATTTAACGATGTTTTTGAGTGACATCCGTGCGGACAGAATAAAGGGCGCTTTTTCCACAAATAATTATAAGACTGATTTAAAATGGATTCTGAAGAAATTTTTTCGTAGCGTCTGTGCGTACGTACGTACGTATGTATCTACGGATCTCACATAACTCAAAACCGAGTAGCCTTAGAACATTTAAATTTTGTATATAGGGCTGCTATAACATGTAGATGTGCACCTCTCATTTTGGTTGCAGTCGGCCGGACCTAAAGTATATAAATATATGTGTGTATATATGTCCACTCTGTTACTCAGCTCACTGAGCTCAGTTTCTTTATTTTTACATGTTGGGAAATTGTGCATTTTTTGCTTTAAAAATGATTGAATTATGGCGTTCTTATCTTTCGGTTAAGATTTTTATGCCCTTAATTAACCTGCGTGCAACAACTGTGGAATTATCAACAATTTTAAAGCTTCTTAAGTGCGGCTAAGCCTAATTTTAGTTACGATCGCCATATTTGATTACATTTGAAGCTTAGCAGAATAGTGAATTTGTTGCCATCTAGAGAAACTAAGCTTCGTAACAAAAAAGTAATATCTTTTATTATCGTGAATTAAATTATGCTTAATTCATTTTGGAAATATCATTTAAGTTATTAGCTGGTTTTTGCGTACAAATTGTAATTTTAATTGTAAAAATTGTTTTAACTGTACTTGGTGGTTTATGTTTTTCTGTATCTTTCAATTTTTAAAGAAAATATTTTGAATTTTTATGTATTTTTCCCTTACCGCGAAGTGAGAACTGAATTAATTAGTAGCGCAAGCGCATTAGGTAAGCGGAGCTGAATCGTCTGCGAAAAACTGTTTCTTTTTTAGTTGTTTAATTTCTTTTATACATCGTTTTAGATTTATTATAGTATTTGAATAGAACTTGTGGTAATTCTTCAGATACTGTAGTTTTTGCTCACTCTGACTTACAAAATGGATGAGATGTAACGCTGTTAAGTGAAGCTAGCGCCGAAGTATGGCTATGGTAAATAAATATAGTGAACTTAGATTGCGTTTATTGTATTGTGGTTTATGCGCTATCGACGAAACAAATTTAATTCAAAATTTGTTAACTGTTAATTCAGCATGTTTAAATGAAATGCAGGAAAATTGAGTATAATTTAATATTCCGTACAAGGAAATCACGTGGTGTACACATAAGATTTTTTATTAAGATGTACTGATATAAATGGGCCACTGTACATGAACAACATTTCGCTGACTAGCTGATCTGCAGGTGGGGCTTGACACGTGATATTGGGTGCGTATTGCATGGTGCGCAAAAGTCTAGTAAAAACATTAAACATAGAATAGTTTAGTAGTAGAGTTTAGAGACGAAATTTGGCTATATATTGTTGAGTGCGTACGGGTTCGTTATGGATTGAATGCACAAGTCGTAAAAAGTTAACAAAAATTTATTCTTTCCACAAGAAATAAATCAAAATGCTGAAATATTTCTTCAGAGATATTCGCACAATATCACAATATCTCAAACGTTTAGCAAAAACTCAGTTCAAAACAGATAAAATAATTCTATCTCACAACGAAATCGCTACAATCAATAACAGCATTAAGTAAACAGCAATTCGCTTTTTACAGCTACAATTACAACAACAACTGAGATGAGGTGTTTCAATTCGGCTTTTATAAGCTTTTTAATTATCACTAGAACAATCTCGATTTTTCCAGATTTTTCTGGATGGCAACAGTAATTACGAGATATTTATTTATTAAACATTAAATGCACGCGCTCTTTTATTTTTAATATTATTATTATTATTTTTGACGTAGCTTTCTCTTCAAAAATTGTCTACGTTGCATGGGAAATATAAAACAATTTTAATTGCAATTCTAAATAAATAGGCAAATAAATGTGAAATTCGTAACAATATATTAAATTTATGGAAGTGTTTGATTAGTTGAAGTGTTGAATTAGCATTTTATATAATAAAGAGTAAAAATATTTTATATAAAATGAATTATGGTTACTTTTTCGCTGCTGACAAAAAAAAGAGCAAGAAGAAAATGCAGAAACAAATAAAGAAATAAAAAATGCTCTGTTAAAATATGTTGTTAATATAAAAACAGATAATATTGATGTGGAAATTTAATCTGAAGCAGAGATTATAGAAAAAGAAGTTGGTGAATATTCTGGAAACCTGGAAGTACACCCATAAATGTCAGAAAGCAATGAAACCGAAACTGAAATAATAGAAATGAAAAAATTAGAAGGCATACCAGCTATTGTGGAGAAAAACTAAAAGGCAAGTGATGAAGAAGAAATTCAAAATGTAGAACATATACCTAACTCCTTTGATGATACTTTAGTTTTGGAAAATTTGGACATTTCTTTGTGGCCTTTAAATTTAACCTCAGACATGCAACATTATTTGCTTAAAAATAAACAACCATCAAATATTTCATTTATACATACCGCTAAAAATATAGTAACAGAAGGTGGAAAAACTGTAACTCAGTCATTAAAGGAAAATGTTTTATTCGCAGTAAAACAAATAGTGAAAAGGCTGAACCAGAATGGTTAGTGTACAGTCCAAAAAGTAGAGCAATTTACTGCCATGTTTGGAAGATATTTTCGACCAAACGAACAATTTTTACAGAAGGATACTCGGACTGAAAAAATGCAAATGTAAGAGTGCAAGACCACGAAAATTCTATTGATCATAGACATTCTATTAAAATTTTAAGAACAAGAAATTTGAGGGACTTATAGACACTATCATTGAAAAACAGTATTTAGAGGGAAAAAATATTGGAGAAACGTACTGCTACAGGTTGTAGCAACAATAAAATGTTTGGCTAAAACCTCTCTTGCATTTCCTAGCAACTCTTTTCTGCTTCCTATACTGGATATTATAAAGCAGCTTTAGAATATTTGCCATAATTTGAGGAGTTTCTCTTCTTCTTCTTCAATAGCTCGACAGCCCTGGGTGGACTCTGGTTTTCTCCAGAAATCTTCTCCAGGCATCTGTATTTTTGGCAACTGTTTTCCAATTTTTAACCTTTAAAATATTAAGAACTTTTTCGACACAATCAATCCATCAATACGATGAGTTTTAACCTTCAAATATAAAAAAATTCGGGTCAGCTGGAGGAGGCAATGTGAGTTATCTTTTGTCACCTATTTGCGATGAATTTATTGAAATATTGAACAAAAAATGTTAGAAACATTCATGTCAGAAGTTCAAGCCGCCAAATATTTTTCAGTTATAACTGAGTCTACCGCTGATATAACACACGTAAACCAATTAACTTTTATATTGCGTTATGTATCAGAAGATGGAATTCCAATAGAGAGAGAGAGAGAGAATGGGGGACGTAGCACTATCCCTTTACCAAACGGTTAATCAGTATAGCACCACGTCCACCACTATCTATAGTACCTCCTTCAAAATACATAATGCCACCTGAAAGGTGTTTAACGCGCACGACAAGACATACGAAATAACATGTTACAGAGTTACAGAGTAATACTCAAGATACATTACTGATGCAAATATGACTGATACGGAACTGATACAAGACTGATACGGAACTGATACAAGACTGATATAATACTGATATTAATACCGGTTAATACTGCTACAGTACTGATTCATTGATATAACACTCATTATTAATATTGATACAATACTGATTAAATGGGAATGATTTTGTACAAGTCGGTAAATAAATCCACGAAATAATACGCTACAGAGAGTGAAGATATTGCGAATTAAAATATCACAGATCAATGTTCTGTTACATTACTGATGCAAGTACAACTGATACACTACTGATAGAAGGCTGATATAATAACTGATACAATACTGATGTAAGACTGTTATATTGCTCATACAATATGCATATACAATACTTTATTACTAATATTAAAACTCATGTAATAGTTTACTGATATTAATACTCATACAATACTTTACTGAGAGATTTTTTGGATTTTTACCAATTTATTCGCCCACAGGAGATTCATTAAAAAATGAAGTTTTAAAGAACCTTGAAATATTGGGTCTGGATATTTCCCACTATAGAGGACAAAGCTACGACAATGTGGCAAATATGTTTGGAAAATAGAATGGGCTTCAAAGCCGCATTACAAAACATAGTCAAACTGCCCATTCCGTTTCTTGTGCCCATTCGTTAAATCTGCTAATTAAAACTGCCCATTCCGTTTCTTGTGCCCATTCGTTAAATCTGCTAAGTAGTGCTGTGAATTATGTTTGAAAGCAATAACATATTTTAATTTATTGGAGAACGTTTATACACTTTTTTCGACTTCTTCTTACAGGTGGAACACGTCAGAAGAAAGTTTTGCAGCAAATAATAAAAATTTTACATTAAAACATTATGCACTAATAGGTGGTCTTGAAGAGCTGATGCAGTTAAAACCATTCATTCTGGCTTCAACAAAATAAAAAATGCTCTACTTGATATATCAATATATGAATCTCAGAAATGTTCTGTAAAACTGGAATTCCGAGAAAGAGTAAATAAAATTAACTATTTAGAATTCATTTTATTAACGATATTTGGGATAAAAATTCTTTTCAGAATAAATGCAAGCAGTATATTCTTACACGACTTTACTATGCCAATCTCGTTTGCGGCAAATATTTTTGACAATTTATTTTCTGAAATACAAGCGGAGGCATTAAACGCTTCAGAAGTAAAAACTTATTCCGATAGTAATAAAAAGTCGCGAAAACGGAAAGAATTTTTTGATACAATTCATCATGATGAGGAAGAGAAAAGTTCATGTAATCAGGGTCAAGAAGCCTTTAAACGAAATTGCTTTTACGTAAAATGTGACAAAATATCTTTTGCACTAAAACTATGCAGAAAAATTTACAAAGACGCTAATGAGATTTTTAAAATATTTCATACAAACTCAAAAGATAATGTATCAATCGTATCTGAAGATAGTACATTACTAAAAAAATGGTACAGTGAAGGCATTGATACAAAAAAAATTTTAATTTCTATTACTTTTTAAAGCCAAAATCTTCGTTGTCATCTGACATACTACGATTTGTAAAGAGGAAAAGTTTAAAAAATTATAATCCTTTAATATTGAGGAATTAAAAAAAATCAAATTTTAGGAAAATTATTAATCATTAAAAAAAATCTGAAAGATTTCAGATTTTAAATTACGTCCAAAGGCGCGTTTTTTTAACGTTTCGTGTGCTACCTTTTTTTATTAAATATCATGTACTACGTACTCAAACCATAAAATTCAGTTCAAAATCAATATCGCAAAATCATTTTAAAATGAACATATCTTTAGAATTTCCGTAAGTCTCGTGCGCTGGAGATAAAAATGTTTTTTTTTTTCCGTACAGTGTTGCCATTGCTCGCTTTGAAATCATTTAGTTTGTTAATCAGAAATTCGTTGAAATGTTACAAAACATAAAATCGATAATAAAGCAAATTTCAAATTCAAAATTAGGGCTTCCAGATGCCCATATTCGCAGTAGGATTACGTCATTCAAAATTCGATGGCTCTAGGTTTTATCACAATGCGAGAAACATGCATACATTTATGCAGATTTTTCATTTTTTAAAATTTAATGCAGAGCGATAACATTTAGTGGCAACAATTTGAAAAGTGAAACGGGCATTCAGAGTGATTCAACGCAAAATCGCAAAACGAAAGTAATAGTCCTTCGGGACTAAATCCCTTTGGACTAATAAAAAATCTGATATATACACCACATGACTTCCTAATACGAAATATTAAACTATTCGCAATTTTCCTGCATTTCATTTAAACTTATTTCCTCGAATTCCATTAGATATATATTTCTCATTCAATTCATTCAGTTCTCACTTCGCGGTAAGACAAATATACATAAAAACTCCAAATATCTTTATTAAAAATTAAAAAATATAGAAAACCATAAAACACCGAATACAGTTAAAACAATTTAAAAAAATGTTTTTAATTAAAATTACAGTTTCTACACAAAAACAAGCAATCCGGCAAGAGGGCAGATTTTTCTGTACACAAAGCTAAAAATTTCGTTTTGGTCCCACTCAACAAAAAGACACGGAAGGTGCAGAAACTGACTTGTTCACTATTCTGCGAAGTTTCAAATGCAAACAAATATGGCTGCTATTGTAAAAATATTAGTCTTAGGCGAACTTAAACATATTTTAAGTTGTTGATAATTCTACAGCTATTGCTTGGAAGTTAGCTAAAGGCATAAAAACCTTAACCGGAAGATAAGACCAACAAAATTCAATCATTTTTAAAGCAAAAAATGCACAATTTGCAAACATATAAGAACAAAGAAACTGAGCTCACTCAGCCGAGTAACAGAGTTGATTTGATACCTTAGTTCCAGAGTAAAAAAACTTGAACAAAAACTTAACTAAATAGTAAAAGCAGTTGTAAAAAATTAAAAACCAAAAAGTAGGTATTGAAAAATTCAACATTAAATTTTTTTTTAAAACACGTAAAAAATTAAGTATTAAAAACGCAAGAATAAACAACAATGAATGGCAGTAAATGGCAGTAAATGGCAATTTAGTCTAACTCGAGGTTAGTCACGGAGTTATCAAGGGAAAAGCGTGAGAAATTGGAGTATAGCTAAATTCCATTACGCGTTTCGTCAAACGACAATAATTGGGATAGAAGCGATAAAACATTATTAGAAAAATAAAAGAAACTATATAATAAAGTTGGTCTCAATTCTTATAGTATCTGTATACATATATTTACATACTTTTGGTGTGGCTGATTACAACCAAAATGCGAGGTGCACATGTACATGTTATAGCAGTCCTGTATACAAAATTTCAACTTTCTGGAGCTAGTCTTTTTGAGTTATGCGAAATACGTACGTACGTACGCACAGATGCCACAAAAAAATCTCTTCAGAATCTATTTTAAACCAGTTTTATAATTTTTTGGAGAAAAAAGAGTCTTTTATTCTGTCCTTACGTTTAGATATTAAGCAAAAACTTCATTAAATTGCATTCGATAGCGGCCTAAATGGATATTTTCGTTGAAATATGAGACCCTAAATTTTTCGCGATTACAATACTTCCTTTTTACTTCGTATAAGGAAGTAAATATACATAGCTGAGCATAAAAGTGTGAAAAAATATAAAAATTTATACAAATTTATATTTTTCTTGTCCTTACCGTTAGAGGACAGGTGGTCTTACAGCATTGTTAGCCGTTGGGACAAGTATTCTGCTCACTGTAGTAGTAGTAGTCTGTGTATCATCATCAGACTGTGTTAAATCAACTACAATGGGTCTCTCTAGCTTTATACTAAGATTACGATTATTACGAGCTGCAAGTGATGAATTTGTCTGAGACGAACTTCGAGCAGATCTAGACCTGCATGACTTTGCTACAGGCTATGTTTACCAACATATGAGAATAAAAAAAAACTCATATCACTGAGCGAGTAACAGAGTGGGTATGTATGTATTTATATAATTTTGGTGCTGCCGATTGTAACTAAAAAGGGAGGTGCACAACTACATGTTATAGCAGTCCTATATACAAAATTTCAACGTTCTGAGGCGAATCGGTTTTACGTTATGCGAGATAGTAAGCACAGAGGCCACGAAAAAAAATCGCTGATGAATTCATTTTAAATTAGTTTTATAATTCGTTTGAAAGAAAAGAGTTCTTTATTCTATCCTTATGTACAGATGTCACGCGAAAACATCGTTAAATTGCATTCAAGAGCGGTCAAAACGGATATTTTCGTTGAATTATGAAACCCAGAATTTTCCGTGATTACAATACTTCTTTTACTTCGTACAAGGAAGTAAAAATGAAGTATCTCGAAAAACATAAATTACTCTAAATTTTCATTAAAATTAATTTTGCTATGAGTATAAATAAGTCTCCGGCGTTTGAAAAAAAAATTAACGCCACCAGTAAATTATGGATACAATTGTCTGACGTAAAACGTCATATCGTAATATTGACATCAGCTCTTAACATAACCTTGAAATATTGACGACTTTATATCAGCATCATATATTTTTTCGAGCAAAAAATATCGAATTTTGAGCCGAATGAGCGTCATTTGCGGGAACTTTAGATTTACTTCTTTAATTTGAAGAAATCTGCAGCTGAGGCTTATCGATTACTTGTAGAAGCATATGGCAAACCTGCCTTAAGTGAGAGAAGTTGTTGTGAGCGGTTTCAAATGGTGAATAACGGATAATCTGACATCAAAGCCAAAGTACAGAGCGGAAGGATAAAGTCTACGAAGATAAAGAATCGGAAGCATTATTGGATGGAGATCCGTGCCAAAGAAGTAGTACTTGTACCAAAGTACAACTTGCACTTACATTAGGAATGACTCTGTAGAGACATTAGGTTATTTCGAAGCAGGAGACATGAAAAATGAGCAATGCCCTCGTCGGGACTCGAACCTCGGAGCTCCCGAATACGCGCCGAGTTTGATGGCCATTACACCACGAAAGCATTCTATGAAGGCGGGAGAAATACCTTATATACACCCCCTTTTAAAGGGCGACTTCAGATTAGGGGACCCAGTCGCCAAATCCTGGTGATGAAGAATCATCATCCCCCACTTTTTTAGTTCGGGCGCCACTATAGAGTCATTAGGATTTCTGATGCTGAAAGACATGAAAAATGAGCAATGTCCTAGTCGGGACTGGAAATGTGAATTCTCGTATATCGTAGAAACTTTCAAATAAAAGACTGTAATTTTTTTCAGGTATGCATAGAAATACATCTACTTCAAGATGATGTTAAAAATTTTATAGGATACTTCAAGATGATGTTAAAATTTTATTTTTAAAAATTTATTTATATAAAAGTTTTTTCGCAAAATTTATAAAAAAATATTTTAAAATACAAAATTTAAAAACAAATCATAAAATTGGGGAATTATATTTGGAATGAACCTAAATTTAGAATTCTGGCAGAAGGTATCAAGTAAATTTAATAAAAAAAAGCGATATTAACAAACACATATCAAATTCAATGAACATTGACTAGCTAAAATTTTTAGCACTAATTTTTTAAAAACTGCTCATACGATTTTACAAAACGTAGTTCTCCTGCATAATTTGAGTTAAATCTTTTCTCCTGCAGAATTTGAGTAGTAGAATCGAAATATGGAAAAAAAAATTGGCGTGTCATTTCAGAAAAACTCCGATTTTATGTCAAAATACCTATATTAGAACACGGCTATATATAATCTATATACAATACGTATCCTAAGTCGTTTCGTAAATAAAGTAAGTATCATAATAATCTATATATAATACGTATGCTATATATAATACATATCGTAAGTCGCGCTTTGGAGTCATGAAAAATGCAATTTGAATTTCGTCAATCGACCCAGTAGAACGGGAGATATAAAACTGCTTCATTTTTTTTTCGCAGTGTTCATTCTTGAAAGATGTTATTTTCAAGATGCTGTGGAATAGCAGCATAGAGTTTATTACATTTAAGGAAATAATGGTCTTTCTTCTGTACGAATCTTTTCATAACATATAAACACACGGGGCATCTTAAAGCAGTGACCCATAATGAATTCCAAAGTTTCCCTGCTATGTTGTCTGACTCAATTCGAAATTGTTTATAAGCTAATATTCTGATAAAAAAATTTTTTCATAATAAAATATTTTATGCCATTTTTAAGTTCGTAATGCAACTCACTTTCTCGCAACACTTGACCAACGTTTTCAAGAGTTTTTCTTTTTTAATTTTCTACGAGTTTTCGTTTTCAGCAAACCGTGTACAATGTACATAAACAGTGTACAAAAAGTGCTGAAAATTATCGAAATATGTTTTGATTTAATTGCGTTTATCATTAAATGAATTACCATTCATAAACAATTTTACGCACATTTAATAATGAATAGAAGTTTAGGTAAACGTTAGTAGTTTCAATAAATAAGAGGTTAAATTATTTACATTTTTGTTGCTGTAAGAATATAATTTAGTCGTCTGTTGTCATATTTGTTTGATTTAAAAAAACTGAATTTTCAACATTTTTTGCAAATTTCATTAAGCTTTTTTTTTCACATGTTTTCGCGTGATTTTAGTTATTGATATGTTATCATAGTACGAAATTATGTACATTACTAAGACATTCTTTATCATTTATACATTTTTCTGATAATTTTCTCGTTCCCAAAAGACTTTTTTTTTTAAATTTCTCTTGGAAATGTTTCAAACGAAACCCTATGCACAAGATAGCAGCTGAAAATACATTTAATATTGCATCATAGTTTAAAGTTTGTAAGGTATATTTTAATTTTATAAGAGTTATTTTAATTTTGTTAACCTTTCCTATCTTGCCTCGTTTCACCTTACAACTCCTTACCAGAGGTTTTAGAATCGCGTTGAATGCAAATGAGAAAGAAACAGTATTAAAGGGAAGTTCAACTTACTTCGAGAGAGAGAGAGTAGAAATCTTGAGTAGGGCACATTTGCCTTTGGGTTAAGTCTCTCTAACTGCTGTTACGCTCGGCCGAGTATTACGTGCCTTTTGCTAGTTCGCCGGCTAGTTTAAAACTAAAGGCCAACTCTGTTAGATTTGTGTTAGCTTCGGCTAAATCTCTTAGTTAGTTATAGTTAGTTCGTATTTCTTATTTTTGAGTTCAAATCCGAGTGAAGGCTTTGTTGTAAGTCCGAAAAAAGGGGCCGACTGTTCATCTTATTTTTGAGTGAATAAAGGGTAATTAACCCTTCTTGAGTTTACGATTCCTGTTATTCTGAACTAGGCGATCATTCGCTTAACAGTTCATTAGGTTCCTCAACATTTAATTTATCAGAATAAAAGTGAGGAACTTTACAAGTTTAAAAAACGAAAAGACTTTCAAATGGATTTAGTAACACCGACATAACTTGTTATTCTGCGATCATATATTTGAGCTAGAAAGTTGATTAGATTATTTAGAATTTAACAGCTTTTGAATTTAACAGCTGGAGAATTGAAACTGAAGACATTGAAAGTTACTGAAAATAAACTGAAGTTAATGTTTAACTGGATTACTTTTTAACTGAATTTTTGATTTAAGACAAAGAATACGAGCTGCTTAAGCTTAACGCAATTAATATCTGCAATTAATTTCCTCGCAGTTTAGAAGGGAAGAAAAGGAACTTTAAATGGATATAGATAATCATAAATATTCATCAAATACAAATGCTTGAACTCTAGAGAATTTTTAATTTTCAGTCTTGTTTTATACGGGTTTGTTATCACACTAATCACGATGAATGGTCATCTGGTTTGGAAGATAATTATGTAATAACAAGAAAATTCTAAAGTCTTATCTGGAGTACAAATAAATCTCCGCCGTTTTATATCAAAACTTGAGCATTTATTGTGAAAGAACGGTATATTATGTTTTATTCAAACTGACGCTAACAGCATATTTTCCCCATCTTTCTAGCAGCCTACGGATGCCGCATCAGCAGACTGTTTCATCTTTCGAGGCTGCACACAAATTAACTCAATTTTTGGTACCTTCATATGATGTGAGGCGCTGCTCAGGCAAGCCGTGCGTCATCAATCGAAACAAGCAATAATCAGAAGGAGAAATGTCTGGTGAATACAGCTGGAGGGGGGAAAACATCTCATTTGATGGGATCAACTTGGTTTCATGTATTACGAGTTACTCATTTAAGCGCGTTTTGGAGTAGGTTTTGGCCGGCGCCGCAACATTTGGATGAGCGTTATCCTGCAGGAGAATAATCTTGTCTTGTCTGGAGTAGTAGTGGGCGCATTTTCCTTTGAGTGCTCGGCTCAATCTCCTCAGTTGTGCATGTTAGAGAATCCAGTTATGTTTCTTTCGGTTTGAGCAACTGGCAATACAAGAAACCAAGTTGATCTCATCATATGCACAATTTTTTCCATGAATGCCCGGGCAGGCCCTTGCCAGGACTCGAACCTCGGAGCTTTCGAATACGCGCCGAGTGTGCTGACCATTACACCACGCAAGCATGGTAAAAACGTGGGAGACATACCTTACATCTCCCTCTTTTAAAGGGCGAATGGGGATTAGGGGACCTAATCGTCAAATCCTGGTGGTGGAGAATCATTATCCATCACCTTTTTTAGTTCGAGCGCCAATGTAGAAGATATTAGATTATTTTGTAGCAAGAGACATGAGAAATGAGCAATGCCCTTGCCGGGACTCGGACCTCTGAAATACGCTCTGAGTGTGCGGACTATTATACCACGAAAGCATGCTTAGAAGGCGGAAGAAATACCTTATACTACTATTTTCCAAAACAGTCTCACAAAAATAAAGATGAGAAAAATATGTTCTAAAATGCTCACGGAAATGCGGTTTATGCATCATCCATGAAAGTCTTAATTCGAGGACTTTTCAAGGTTTATACTTAGTCTAACACTGGATCCTTAGTCCTATAACGTTACTAGACTATCGCTATGTCTTAAATAGCGCGACAAACCTTACGAAGATTTTAAACAACCTTTTACTGAACTGAATTTCGAAAAAATATGGCATGACTCGCGCTACAGATAACCACTGCTTGTGACGATGCAAATTGAATAAAAACATCCAAATCAATTAAAACGTTGATGAGCACTCTAAGACTACATAGTTAAATATTAAGCTAAAAGCTGGCTCAAATAATTTAATGGCGGATAATTTAAAACATCGGCTGCGGAAGAATGGTATACTTACCTTTAGGTAGAGCTGCAGAAATCTAACTACGCCGCTA
>KK115256.1:26232-79893 GCA_000611955.2 Stegodyphus mimosarum | reverse complement strand
TCTCAATATCCCAAAACCTCAGCTTAAATACGCTGCAAACTAATTAGCATTCTGGTAAGGCATACGGAAAGAAGTTAAAGTTAAGACCAAAATTGCAATAACTGGTTAGTGTAAAAATAAGTACCTTATAATGTTTTTGACTGAAACTTCAAGATGAAGGATCATGCAGAGAAATTGATTCCAGGATAGAAAAGAAAACATAAGAAGAAAATAATAACGTAATAATGATATATTAATAGTTAAACATAATATTTATTTCATAATTTTAATTTAATTAAGAATTATAAATAAATATCCATAATTGTAAATTATAAAAAACAAGTTTAAAATTTTTCACGACTCACAATCAATCTTTGATGTAGAAATTTCATAATCGGAAAACATTTGCTAATTAATGCCAACTTTAGCTATTAACATTATTTATTCTCTTATGACAATTTTAAATACATATTCTTTATGTGTTTCGACAGAAAAACGAATGGATTTCCTTTCTCAAGAGAAAATTTACTTTTGAAAACAAAGCAATTATTTCAAGACGCAAGAGTGGGCAGTAAAATGCCTTGAAACTAGACTTCGAGAATTCCATTTCTCAGATATTGAAATTGAAGAGTTAATTTCCCTCACTAAATTCTCTGTAAGTCAAACTCACTTTGTTTTCCAAAATAAATATTATCGCCAAATTGAAGGACTAGCTACGCCTAATCCACTCAGTCCTGTACATGCTGACATTTACATGCACTATTTTGAGGTCAAATTATTTGAAAAACTATCTTTCCGTCTCTGGATTCTCTACGTAGACGACACTTTCGCTCTTTTTGATGGTGTTAAGGAAGACTTACCCCAGATTTTATCTGTTATAAATTCGATTGACCCAGGCATCCAGTTCACTTTTGACACTGAATCTGATAATACACTGCCTTTTCTTGATATTCTTATAATCCGCAATGAATCTAATTTCACCACAGCTGTTTACCGTAAACCCTTTTCTGTTTGTTTACCTCCCCATGTTAAGTCATGTGACCCGGCTAAGCAAAAAATTCGAGGCTACGTATTTCGAGCTCTCAAAATTTGTTCCTCAGAATCTCTTCTTACTAAGGAACTCAATTATTTAAGATCTGTTGCCCTTGACTAAGGATTTTCTCCCGCAGTCATTGAGGAAGCTGTTCGAAAGTTCTCATCGTGCCATCTAAGAACACATGCTGATGTCAGAAATAACATTAATAACTTTGTTGTGCTTCCATTTTATCCTTCTATCAGTTACAAAATTGCACGGATTTTTAACAAGTTTAATTTTCAAGTTGTTTTCTCGCCTATAAACAAAATCCGAGGTTCGGCTCTTAAAGATTCTATTTCTGACTTTAATTCTTGGGGAATTTGTAGCATATCGTGTCAGTGTGGCTTAAGTTATATTGGCTAAACGAAAAGAGCATTAAAGTTTCGCATCTAAGAACATGAATCTTACGTCCCAAAAAGGCGCAATTAACATATCTTCAATAGCTAATCATAGTTGGAAATTCAATCACAATTTTGATTTTGATTCTGTTAAAATTATCCAGAAAGCTGGTTTTATTAGGGGATTGGATTTTCTTGAAGCTTTTCACATTCACAAAAATTTATCCTGTTTAGTCAATGACATCAATTCCGATCCAGTCTTGCCTAATATCTTCAAAATTCTACTAACTTAACCCTTCATTTTTAGTTACTATTTCTGCCGATAGATGGCGCTATCGGCTCTTCAACTGGTCGCTTATGGGTATAAATATGATCGGCATTCGCTTTCTCACTTTCTTCATGTGCACTGGTTAGGACGCAGACATGTACTAACGCGGCTCAGCCGCAGTCAGGATTCTAGTTAGGACTTCTCTCTACATTGCAGGACTTTGGTTTATTGCAACCTTGCGATGCAAACGGCATCTCTTTCATACCGCATATTTGGTTTTATTTTATTTAAGGAAATTGCACGTCAGGGGCTCTATGCAATTCCTCAGTGAGCTGGATAAGTTGCTCATAATTGGCAATATCCCAGCAATAGTTGTCCAGACTAGACTAGATTCTCACTTTCAAAAAATAGCGACAAAAATGCCTGATATACAAGCCACAGAAAACCCAATAGATAAATTATTTATATTGTTCAACTTATTTGATGAACTATTTGGGAATTAAAATGTATAAATAGTTAAACAACCAACCAGCCTAACCAAATAACAATTATGAAATCTGAAGAAATGTAGCTATTTACATTGTGCAAATTGCAAAATTAAAAAAAAAAAAAAAAAAAAAATGTGTAAACATACAATACGTATGTATTATATTCTCTTTAATGCATAAAACATGCTATTAGAAATAATTTGCCAGTTTTATTAAATACTCAGCTCGTTACACTCCTCCTTATTGTATTACTGTTCTCTGTTCATTAACATCTATTCTGGATTAGTGTCACTATTTGATTGCTGCTTTACCTTATATGTGTTATGTTTACCCACACCAGCTCGAATTCCCAGCCAGATGTTCATAGGTAATTTTCATTATAGTCTATGTCGGCCTGTTGCACATTTAACTTCATAATTACTACCTTTCGATCACTCTCCAAATTCAGTACCTGAATAGTATTTCAGACACATCATACTAATTGTTCAAAATTTCCAAATTTGTTAAATTCCTATAATTAAGAAAAGTCAAACTTTCGATTAGGGGTAGGGACTTCGGCCCAGGTACCCTGGTGCTAGCACCTCTATCGTGGAACATTTCTCACTTTTGCAGAAATTTTTGCTTCTGATGAAGGGGGACCCGTTTTGCCCTTGAAATCGATTGGGATCTTATAAAATCTATGCTGAATACAAGGTTGTCGATTTGCCTGTTTTAAAGCAATTATTTGTCTGATATTATCCAGTTTAAAAAAAATTAATATTCGTCAAATTTGTTAACACACCTTTGCTAGAAAAGATCTTGCTACAGCCGAGCATTCCATCGTGTCTGAAAAACGTAAGAATATATTGATTTTAATGGAACGTTTAGCATATGAATACACGCATTTCCGGTGGGTGCAGTATATGAATACACGCATTTCCGGTACACACTACTTTCTAGTGGAATTCAGATTAATTTTGTCGTCACATTAATAAGAAACCTAAATATGATTATAAAACAGATATTACTGACTTCCCAGATACACATGTGGCAGAAAAGGAAAACAAAATTTATTCATATTCAATGGTTGGTAGAGCCTCTACGAACGGCAATTATAGCCTCAACCCTCCTATGCATATTTTCCAGAGGTCCTTGTATGACGGCTACTGGCATTTTCTACATCTCGGCTTAATGAAAACATGTAAGTTCCTTCATCGATGTCGTACAGTTATGTCACTCTTTAATTCGGCTATTCACTAGACCTAGATGCTCTCGACAGGATTTAGGTCTGGGCTGAGCAAGCCAGTCCATTTAACCTCATTGTCACTATACCAATCCACGGTGGATCTCGCAACATGACAGCTGTCGTCCTGAAAGTAACATGGGTCCAATTCGTAAAACTTCCACAACGTAGGAACCACATTGTCATCCACAATAATGCAGTAACCATCAGCGTTGAGCTCCCCATGAGTTTGGACCAAGGGCTCCAATCCATATCAAGAGAAACATCCCTACACACTAATTCCATCCCCGCTGAACTTTCCATAGTAATGTGATGTAATATACGAGTGTACTGCAACCTTCTTGTCCAATAATAATCAGCCGCATGGTTAACGTTGCACACCCAACACAGATTAAAGAAAACATAGGATGAAAAACATCAAATCAAACTTTCCGTCGTGACTTTCCATCTCTACTGTAATCACAATGTCTTCTGACAGAAGGCATTCTTCAGGCAGACGCCAGACCTAGACCTTGCCTAACGGTGGAGGATGAATCTTGATTCGTCTCTTCGGAGAACCCGTTTTCAATGATCTACAGTCCACTGTTGGATGTACTTCGCACCCCATAAACGAGCAGCGCGGTTGGATTTTGTGATCAAAGGCTTATGAGTGGCAGCACGACCATGAAAGACGAGAAGATGCGCTTTCTTACGGATGGTATTGATGAAAACAACACTCTCGGATGCCTGTTGAAACTCATGGAGTATGTGCACCATTGGCTAAGGGCGATTCTTCGGAATTTCTCTGGGCAGCCCCCATTAGTCTCTATTTTCCCGTTTCCTGGATCTGCCAACTCAGGGCATATTTCGACAATCACCGCTTACCTTCCACTTCTGAATCACATAGCATCTGTTTCAGCTGTCTGGTGCTCTCCGGAGCGTAAGATCGTGTCGCCAGCTTCTTCCTAAAGTATCTCACACATGCTCAATGGGATTTAAATTATAGCAGCACGCATGCCACTCCATTCTGTGGATATGTTCACTTTCCAGGAGCTTGTCAACAGTATCAATCATCTGTGGCCTGGCATTGTCATCCATAAAAACAAAACCAATGACACCCGGTCGAGACTAATGACAGCCCGGAAAAGACGGACGTGAGGGAATAACTTCACCACAGTAACGATCTCCAGTAAGTAAACCTTTGTCGAAAATGTGACCCTCCATTCGCCCGTTCGTCATATTGCCTTCCCATGCAGGCATGCCAGGACCACCCCATCAGTCTATTTTTCTGCTGTTGGTAGGATGAAAGTTTGTCTCTTCCTCTCTCCATATGAAGTAGTGTCGAAAATCGTTTGTCAGACCCAACGCTCAAACGTTTATCATCAGTAAAGAAGGACGTGACTTTATTGAACAAGTGTCTAGTTTTTGTGTTCATTAGGCCATTGTAAACGATGCTGCTAATGGACTACTGTCAATGGTATGCATCGTTCAGGACGGTGGACGAATAGACTACCTTTATGAAGTCGTTTGGCCACCATAAACCGAGATACTTGTAGTCCGGTTGCCGTTTGCAATTACCCGCTGTCTAGTTTCACCTCTTTACGCCTGCAGCGCTATATATCGGTCACTAGTCAACGTTGTTTTATTTGCTGACCACCACCAACGTTTTTTTTTGCAGCCTTGTCTGTCGTAAGGCTTTCCAAACTCAGGAAACTTCTGGGTGACAGACTCCAAATTCCTAGGCGATCGACATCAAACTACGATCATCCTCAAGTCTGCCAATTATTCTACCATATGTGTAAAGGCATCCTGATGTTTTCTTGTAGCCATACTGAACACACAATCTCACTTTCACTTGCTCATGAATGCCTGGAAACGCGCCTTCCTTTGTTCTTAATTTGCCTTGCACTGGGCTCGCTGATTCCTTGCATTTTCCCTTGCCGTAACGTCTGACGTCATGGTGCTGATATTTATATATGCAACACGTTTTTACTGAGCTGGCCACTGTACTGATCGCAAAAAGCCCTTTTAAACAATTTCATATTTATATGTTGAAAAATTAATTTGTTGCTAAAGTTTTGTACAATAGCGTCTAAAATATTATATTTTCTCTTAATAATCATACCAATAAGGAGTGTTTGATATGATCATTTCTATGAATGAGTCATTATGATCATGTTTGTAAGTCGAAGAAAATGTATGATAGCATTCGATGGTCTTCCTTGCTGCGTGGGATGGGAGGTGTTGAGTAAGTTTTAAGCCGTGACATCCTTCACGATAAATGTCCAAAATAACTTATTATTTCTTAGATAGTTTAACACTGAGTTCACTGAGGTTAGAACTTTGGTAAAATAGACACCAGATTCCAGCACAGAAAGAAAAAGTGTCTTATCACAGTCCAAAAACCTTCCTGTCGCTTCCACATCATCATCGCCACTATAACTTGCCTCAGTTTTTGAATAAAATAAATGTGCATGGGGGTCAGATAAGATAAAATACGACACGTGAGGAAGAGCTTGAAATCGACGTCGCCAAATAACAACCCGAGAAACCTGAATATGTCTGTCTTCATTACAGAGGCAGCTCCAAGCATAGGCAGCCACCTAGAGTACCGATTGTTTGAGGGAACCAATTATTTTGTTCTCATTAGCTACAACTAAATGAAGGTATATTTTGTTTTGAATTTGTAGAGGGCGCCAGATGATCGCCTAGGGCGTCAACTATGTTAGATAGTACTCACTGCGTTGTCTTCCGAAAGAATCATTTCTCGTGTTGTTTTTCTATTATGCCTCTACCAAGTTCCATCAACAAGCTGGCCTGGGTTAATTCGACTTTATGTAGCAAATGATCAATAAACAATGGCGCCCCTTTATTTTTGAATCTTTTATCTTTCGATTTGAGCCAAAACAGCACTTATCTGAGCCAAAATAACGAGTATTGAAAGAGTTAAAGCAGCAAGAATCAACGTAATATTTATTAATTTGCAGGCCAATTTTCGAAGGTTTAAAGACTTTTTCAGCTGCAAAAGTGCAAATGACGAAAGAAAAACTAATGATCAAATAATATAAAGTAATAAGAATGAGAGGAAGGAATTCAGGCTGCTGGCGCCCTCTATTGATGAAAAATGAAAATAACTGTGAACTAATTTCCTTAAAAGTTGAGGGTAAAGATCGATTGGAACTGAGATTGTTAATTAGAATTGAAAGATTTTTGTTGTTGTTTATCCTCGAAAGACCTGACATATGTCAGATCAGCTCCAGAAGGTTGTTGAGCACCAAAAAGTCAATAATAATAAGGAGATCGGACGTTAAGTCCACCTTAGAAAGTCAGATGCAACCCAGTGTGTAATCCAGTGAAGCGGGATGGTCACAGCATTCTTTACAAGCGGGGTAAATTTTTTCTGCCACTATCAAAGGAAAGACATTTAAGGTGGCCCCTTGTTAGTCTAGCCAGAGCAGTCTGAGCGGCATGGCCACATTTGATTTCCAGCAGAGAGCCAGGGGATGTTCCTGTATTGCATTAGTGTTTGGGTAGAATATGCCATATTAAATTGAGTTTAGATATTTCATTTGAGTATAGTTCTTGTAAGTAAACGAAGTGCCAGTGACCGTTTCATTCTCACTACCATCTTTGGCCTCGACCTCATTACCACTAATGTTAACATGAAAGATTTTTATGAATATGAACTGCCTTCAGAAAATCCAATTCTCCAACGGAAAAGTTTGCTGTAAGCTCTGAAAAAGGAGCCGACTGTATACTCTTATTTTGAATAATACAGGGTAATCAACCGTTCTTGAGTCTTAGATCTCTGTTCCGAACTCAAGCGATTATTCGCTTATCTGTTCACAGGGTTCCTCACATTTAGCTGTTAGATAAGAAGTTTGGAAACCCTCCCAGTAATTGATTAAAGTATACGTAGACCCTTTCTTCGGGAAAAATCTAATTATCCGAATTTTTGATTGTCCGATCGCATCCACCTCAGTGTACTACTTCACGTGATGGCATGAACATTGTGCGCATGGCAGTGACGGATAGCTCAGTCACATCACGAACCATAGCACAGCACATTCAGTCTGTAACGCATCATCCAGTGTCTGCGCGTACCATTCGACGCCGTTTACAGCAGAGTGGTCTGTCCGCAAAATGTCCATTGTTTCGTCTACCCTTGACGCTGAACTACAGACGTCTCCACCGCCAATGCTGCGATGAAAGAAGGATGTGGACGGCAGAATGGAATGAAATTGTCTTTACTGACGAGTCACGCTTCTGTCTGCAACACCACAATGGTCGGATTCGAGTCTGGAGACACCGTGGAAAGAAGATGCTGAACAGCTGCGTTATGCACCGCCACATTGGTCCTGCACCGGGTATTATGGTATGGGCGGTACTGGATATCACCCTCGACCTTTTCTAGTACGCATTCCCGGTACTTTAAACAGCCAGCGCTACATCTCCGAGGTGTTAGAGCCAGTTGTCCTTCCTTACCTTCTGGGTTTGCCCACAGCCATATTTCAAGAGGATAATGCGCGACCACACGTGGCACGCATTGTCCAAGGGTTCTTCGTCAATCGCCAGATTGAATTGCTTCCCGGGCGGCTCGCTCTACGGATCTTTCGCCGATAGAAAACATGTGGTCCATGGTTGCTGAACGATTGACCCAGATTGCATCCCAAGCTGCCACATCAGATCAACTTTGGCAACGTGTGGAAGCTGCTTGGTCTGCTGTACCCCAAGAACACATCCAAAGTCTCTTTGAATCAATGTCGAGGCGTGTGGCAGCGGTGATCTCTAACAATGGCGGCTACTCTGGCTACTGATTCTGAAAGAAACCACACTTCACACAAGTATATAAATTTAATCCTTTGATACTTGGTTAACATGTTATCTACTAAATAAATTTTGTTGTGTCTTGTCTTTCTTTGTGTTTCAATTTGGATGGCCAGCAGTGTAATACATGGCTTAGAAATTTTAGTGTGACAATAATGGCAAATTCTTTGAATGAATAACACACCTATACTCTTACAATAATACACCATTTAGAAGTTTCAATTGCAGTTTATGCTGTCAGCTTTAAAAACCGTTTGTTTGAGTGTAAGATGGAGAAGAGGTTTGGTTTTCTTAAGTAGAAGGGATTTTTACGATTAGAACTACTACTACTACTACTACAAACGTACTACTATTGGAATACTAAATTAGAACGCATATGTATTTCATTGTGATATTTTAATGCTGACTTCGTCCATTTTATCTTAACTCAGAAGAAAGGAGTGGCCACTTCGATTCTGATAGTGAAGGCTTCAGTTCCTTCAAACAGATTATAAGGTATTTCATCCGCCTTCTTCGCATGCCTTCGTGGTGAAGTGGGCAGCACGCACGACACGTATTCGAGAGGTCCGTGGTTCGAGTCCCGGGAAAGGCATTGATCATTTTTCACATGTCTCCTGCTTCGAAATAAACCTAATGACTCTACAAGGTTACCAAAGGAAAAATAATCGTTTTGTTAGTTTTACGAAGAGTTGGAAGGCCTTGTTGCGAAATAATGCTCAGTCATAAAAAATAGTTTTACTTGGAAATTCTCATCGCTCGTCTTGCATCAAACAAGCTGTTTTAAAATTTAACAACATAAACTTCCAGCGCAATTTCAAGTGATATATATTAGGTCCTTAAATGAAACAATATGCCATTAATAGCCATTATGAAATTTCCACGGTTTTAGAAGGTCTGATGTCCGCGACTTTTGGATCTTTTTTTATTACAATTAGTATTTTTGTTACAAATTTACAATTGTTTTCCCCCGACTGGTAAGTTTTAGCTGAAACTTTTAAAATTAAGAGAAAACTTAACATGGAAAACAGATATGTTAATTCAAATTACAATCTTACTTTATTCAAACTCTTCGTATGTTGTTATAAGAAGTATAAAATAACCAGTAATTCCAAAATCTCTTGTCATACAAGTATTAGCGCAAAATTTTCGCATACTGCAATACACAAAATGACAAACTGTGCCTTAAAGACCATTGCAAATGATATTCAGCTGTATGTAACCTAAACGAAGAGTACTTTTAGATGATGCTCCAACATCTTCCATTTTTTAAAATATTGTTACGGATTTTTTATTTATTTTACTATTTTTAGCAGAATTATAATTAAAATTGTTTTATTTTCCCGTGCAACGCAGTGCATGACGAATTGTAAGAGAAAGTTACAAGAGCGCGTGCATTTAAAATTTAATAAATAGATATCTCGTAGTTGTACTCTTTCGCTATCCAGAAAAATCGAGAAAATATCAGACTGTTCTCGCGCATGATTAAGGCTTATAAAAGCCGGATTAAAACATCTCAGCTCGGTAGTTGTTTACTTAGTGCTGTTATTGATTGTAGCGAATTCGCGGTGAGATCGAATTAGCTTTCTCTGTTTTGAATTGAGTTCTGCTTTAACGTTTTAGTAGTTCAAAATATAACTACTGTGAGATATTGTGATACTGTACGAATATCTCTGAGTAAATATTTCAGCATTTTGTTTTATTTCTTGTGAAAAGAATACATTTTATTAACTTTTTAACGACCCGTGCATTCACTCCATTACGAATCCGTGCGCACACAACAATATTCTTGGCATCTTATTTATCAACTTCCTCCTGCAAACACATTCATATTTCTTCTAACAAATGCTTGTTTTTTTTAAACAATAAGATGTACATTTGTCTTCTCTGCAAACTGAAACAGACATTCCATTGAAAATCAAAAGACAATTAAGGCTCTAAGGGAAGAACCTGGAACGTCATAATTTCTGAAGATGCAATCATTTCTACATAAGAGAAATGTCAAAAGATTTCAAATAAGTTTTTTCTTTTCTTAATTTGGCAGCGACTGCAGTGAGAAAACTGCGGTGTTGAATTGAAGAGGGGAATTTTGTTGGGGTGCAAAAGAACATATGTTGCTCGAAACACTCGTTTGGGGCTGATAACGTCCTGAAATCTCACACACTAAGGATAAGATAGATATAGATTCTTGCTGTGTCTGCGTATACGTATGTCCGTCGCTTCCCACCGGATGGCATTTCTTTCTGCGCATGAGCTTTTGTTTCCCATGAGAGGTGGGGGAGTGAGGATGAGTGACAAGTGCATTGACCCGCGAACCACTCTTCCGAAACTAGGTCGACCTCCCTGCTGTCTACAGTTTACAAGAAACAACAGAACCCTACAATTTGGAAACAGGTTTTATTTATTTTTTACTCCATTCCAAACCCCCATTTTGTTTTGGTGGGAAGGAACGTGAATTGACTTAACTGTTCTTACAACACGTCCAACTCCGGAAGATAAATACTTACCTCGCCCAAGGCTAGGGCACCAAGTACCGTCCGAGGTCACAGGTAAAATACCTGTCTTCATACGCAAGGTCGTGCAAATTATCCTAGGTGAGGAATTTCAGATGACGCTCTGGCAGGGAATTCTTATCAAACTTATTTTTCCGCATTATTGGCCTAAAAGGAATAAATAAATTAATTGTACACAAAGGAATTGAATAACAAACTATATATTTCTTGTAAATAGCAGCATAATGTTAAGCAATATGGAAATGGAACACCTCCAGGAAAAAAAAATACATAATTGCATGTATATTGCAAACACATTGTTACTAAATATGTTTGCAATGCGTATGCAAACATGTACCAATAGAGGCTTGTGGAGTTTTACTTATTTAATCCTAAAGTTCTAACTTAGAATCCCACGAACACTAACAAGCGAATAATCGCTTAAGTGTGTGAACAGAACACGTAAGACTTAAAGAGGGTTTACAACCCTTTATTTTTCAGTATATTTACAATCAGTTCCTGCTTGGAACTTTACTCAAAGCCTCCACTCGGGCTTGAACTTAAAATAATAATAATTTAAACTAAAACTAGCTTAACTAAGCTATTTGAAAGGTATAGCCGACGCTATCAGAGATCTAACTAGTTGGCCTCTAAGTATTAATTAAACCGGCGAAGCCAAGCAAGGGCCTAGGGTATGGCCGAGCGTAGCAATAGCTAGGAAAGACGTAGTCAAAACGCAAACCCGCGCTAGTCAGGGAATCAGACTCTCTCTCTCCTGAAGTCGGTGAAGTCACCGACTTAAATAGTACTCTTTCTCATTTGCATTAACTGCGTTTCTGAATTTACATTCTGGCAGGAAACTGTAAGCTGAAATTAGAATAAAATAGCAAAGATACAAAACTTAAAATAACTGTTAATAAATTTAGGATAAACCTTACAGGCTGTTCGTATATTTCTTTAGACGATTTTCATTGTATTTACAGAAATATTTTACGTAATATTTTTGTGTTTCAAATGTTCCGTTTGATAACCTTTTCTTCACTATCTTTCTACAGCGTAATTCCAGCAAAGCGCAATTCTGAGCATTTTCGCGTATTTCAGTACATAATTTAAATTAAGAAGTTCTGATTGATTAAGAAGTTGATTGGTGCAGATGGGAGATTAGCTTACTTATCAGACATTTTTATTATTTTTAATAACATAAATTCAAGTATGCGAGGGCCGAAAGAAAATATATTAAAGTCAACACATAAACTGGTGGGATTTCAAAAACAAATAACTTAAATAAGTAAAAGAATAAAGCTTAGGAAGGCAATTTGGAAAAGTTTGAGTCAGTCCCAAAAGATTTTAATGAAACTATTTATGAAATTGTTATTAACCATTTGACGGCATTAGAGGAGAGAATTATTCAATATTTCCCAAATTTAGATATAAAAAAATTGATGGGGTTCGTAATCCATTTGTGATAACGAATGCTTCCATATTTGAATTAACTGTGAATGAAGAGGAGAAACTCATTTCACTTTCTAATAATTGAGATTTAATTTTAAAATATTATGAAGAATCCATTAATTCATTTCGGATTAACATTAGATGCGATTATCCCACGAAGGCCAAAAAAGCTTTAAAAATATTATGACAATTTTCTACATCTTATTTGTGTGAATTCATATTTTCCTCATTAACCATCATAAAAGCGAATAAAAGATCGAGACTGTTAAATGTAGAAGACGATATGAGAGTAGCATTGCCATTTTTACGGACAGATATACTGCTATTTTTGTATTACATATTATTTTATTTTATCTTCAAAATTATTATCCTAAACTATTTTACACAGTGTATTATAGGTAAGTAAACAACTTTTAAACTTAATTTTTTCTTTGTGTGCCGCCAAATTTTGAAACCGTTAAAAGCGTGCCGCGACAGAAAAAGGTTGAGAAACACTGGTATATAGTCTTGACACCCGTTTCTTGTTCCATTTTTTTCAAGGAAATTAGCAATGGATTTTAACGCCTGGCTGTTTACATTGCCTTGATGCAGTTCTATTGATTGATGGCATTGTGGCTAAAAACAAAGTATTTCATATTTGAAACTTTTTCATAAAGTATGTTCCTCGTAATATGTGGAGTTGATGTTAACAGTTTTTCCACTCTCTTAATTTGCCGTCATATGAAAAGCCAGCAACAATCATAAATCCCTTTGGAAAACTTTCTTTAGATTATTTGAACCATCTTTTAAGATTTTTTTTCTCCTCTTTGATGATAATAAATGATCTATCTTTTTTATTGCATTCTTTTTAATACATCCAAGATTCATCTACTGCGACCTTTTCCCATTAACATTCGTTCTACATTCGTTCTACATTCGGCGATATATTGTGGAGAAAGACGATACACATTATATTTTTTCGCCTTTTTAAGATTCAAATCAGCATTAATTCTGTCGTTTGTAGTTGCCACTGAGCATTTTAATCCTTTTGCGACTAGCCTTGGCAGATTTTCTTTTAACATTAAACATCTTACCTTTGCAATATTCGAAACATTCCGTTTCTGTTTTCCGTGGCTATGTATTTGGAACAAATTTTCTCCTTGAGGCCAAATTTTGACTAAACACGAATAATTTTCTTCGTAAAGAGCAAAAAAATACCCTTCCATCCATTTGCATCTTTAAAAACGCCATTTTACAAAAAAATGAAGCTGTCAACTAACAGACGATAATTTGTACTTTCAAAAATGTTGTTGCAGTTAAAAAAAAAATTCCATGCAGACTTCTCTTCTATAGCAAAGCAAAATCCCCTAAAAAGTGTGCGAACAGTCTCTGTAGTAATATGAATGGAAATATTGTTTCTTTCGAAAGCTTTACATTCTTCCTTACGCAAAATTATATTTAGAAAGTTGTTTCAAAAATAATCATGCGCCTCATAAAATCTATCACCGTTGTCTAACCGAATTAAAATTGAACTAGAGAGTAAAATAAAGTATAATTGATTCTTATTCTCTTTTTAACTTCACCATTTTCAGTTAGTTTCCATTTATATTAATAGAGGATTTCTTCTTTGCTGAAAATCTTAATTTAAAAATCAGATTAAATCATGCCACGGATTAAGCTATAGTATTTCTTTGGAAAACCACTTTCTATTATAAATCAACCAACTGCAACTGAAGTATTCTTTAACGTCATCTAATGCAAAAACAGCATGATATTTAACTGAAAAGTGCAAAGATAAAAATAAGAGAAAACAGAATGTTAAAAAAAAGGGTCTGAAAGTTTTCAGATTTTATATTACATTTTTTAACGTTTTGTGTGTTACCTTCATTTATTAAATATCATGTTCTTCGCACTTAAACCATAAAATTTAATTCAACAGCAATATCACAAAATAATTTTAAAATGAGCATACCTTTATAATTTCAGATACATAGGCTCGCGCGCAGGAAATGGAAATGACTTTTTTTTTCCACAGTGTTGCCATTGCTCGCTTTGAAATCGTTGAGTTTCTTAATTTTTAACGTCTGAGAAAATATGAAACAGATAATAAAACAAATTCGAAATTACTGCTTCCAGATGCCCGTATTAGATGACGAAGATTACGTCATTCAAAATTTGACGGCTCTAGGTACCGTTGTTTTATTATAATGCGAGAAACATCGTAACTACTAAAACATTTCATCGTAACTATTTCAAATAACTTTGAAAAAATTTGACTAATTGCAAATTCAATGTTTTCTTAAAATCGTTTTTCAAAAGCTCCATGTATATTGCTTTTTTAAATTTCTAGTTAATTTTATTGAAAAATACTTTACGAACAGAATTTGGTATTAATTTATGAATTGCGTGAACCATTAATTTTAAGCTAATAATTCTTTCACACATACCTAAATTTTGGACAAAATGTCGTTTTTTAATGGAGCCTTAATCCTCCTTTATGAATTCACATTCTAAAATGGATACCCACTTCTGTTACACGTTAAACAGCAACCTGAATTCAAGTAGTAATCACTTTGAACAAAAACTAAAGTGCCAGAAATTTCATTTTGAGAGAAACATACTTTAAGAATTTTTTAGAAGACGAAATTCTTAGCACATATCTTCCTAATTGGTAAAATACTAGGGATGCTTAACGCGCCGCACAGTTTTGTGAACGCAGTTACATTTTAGAACAATGAAATAATGCGGTTAAGCAAAGAAACGTCGTTTAGCAAGCAAGTTTAGGCGACGAAAGAGAGTGCGTAGCTAGATTGCAGAGTTATTTATAGCAAAATTTTTTGTTGATCCGATTGGATAAGAACTACACGCAGTGAAGGTTAAGACGATATAATGCGGGATTAGTTTTCAAATATGCAATGATGTTAGATGCAATTGGTTTTGCCAAACTTTTAGATGCAATTGGTTTTGCCAAACTGGCCTCGTGAAAATAATTCGGAAGGAAAGTTTTCGGTATTGATTAGTTAGCCCGTTTAGTCTATCCAGTATCTTATGATAATACAGCTTTAATCATTTTTCTTGATTTTGTCAGAGTTCTTCGAGAAAGATCTGCCACGCTTTCTTGCATGCGAAAATGAGAAAAGGAAACGGCATACATAACTCGTGCCTTCTTGCAGAGGATCGCCTCAGTCACAGTATCTCCTTGTGATAACACACCAAGAGCAACTTCTCCATCTTTTCATGTACAGAACCTACTGTTTCGATATTGTTCTAATGCCCTTGGCTGATGCTTTAGTTTTTATAGCCACATTCTACATAAATATTTTAGATACTGTAGAAGTACTACGCTCATACTGCTTGGCGAAGTCGGCTACAAGCACACCTTGCTCAGTCAATGATTTTATGCTTTAATTCGAGAGGCACCATGCTCTACTTCACATTACTCACTTTATTAGGAACCGTTGTTATAAATATGATGTTGTAAGATGCCGTAGTCGTGTAGATGAAAACAAGGATTGTTGTATTATCTGTAGCGGGGGGTTCTTTTCAATCACACACATCTTTTTGATCAACGCATAGATGACACTTTTTATTTTTTTGTTTAGCAATAAACTTTAATAAAAAGTTGTAGAATCATTAGGTTATTTCGGAAGCAGAAGTATGAAAAATGAGTAACACCTTCGCTGGGAGTCGAACCACGGACCTCTCGATTACGCGCGCTGACCACTACACCACGAAGGCATGCGAAGAAGGCGAGAGAAATACCTTATAAAGTAAAACATTCTTGATTATTATATAATATAGGTATCATGGATAGGTAAGCCCGGCACTATCCCCGCCGGACGAGAAAACAATCTCTGCATCACAAAAAATGTCAACCGTCTTCCAGCCAAAAAATCTGACCATCTCCTAAAAGATCCAGGATCAAGAGTCCCCTTGCTCTCCCTGTCCTTTTCGTTCATTTTCTTTCCCCCCTTTTTTTTCTTGTTTTTTATTGCTTCCCTGCAACAAACCACCCGGCGCTTGCCAGTGATCGCTCCGTCGCACTAATTATTTCTCTCGCTAGGCTTTTCTTTCTCCTCATCGGGCTATGGGCACTACATATGACTTAATAATAATTACAAATATGCAATTATATTAGCTTACACTTAAATAAATAGCTATTATGAAAAACACAAAATATTTGATAGATAACAAAGAATAGTGATTTTTATGAATCCAAGAGTATTTAATGTTTTTAATTAAATATACGATAAACTAAATGAACTTTTATTTAAATCAATCAGGATAAAAGGCTTTAAAAATTATTAAAAACTGTGTTTATTGTTTTTAAATCTCTTACTTTGTTAATTAATAACAGACAGATAAAATATGAAATAAAAGTTATTAAATAGCTTATGTTTCGGCAAATGGCAACACACTGATGGGTAAAAGATAAAAGCATTTTATTTCAGGCAGTGGCAGCTCATTGCTTTTAAATTGCCGAGTTCGTTGATTTAATTTTACTACCCCACATTCCTAATTACAGAGAACATTACTCCAATCTTATCGTCATGTTTTGTTACACGAAGAATCTTCGAGTCAAGAAATGCCCCTCGGTCGGTAATGCCAACAATGAGATGCTCAAAAAATTTACACTGAAGTCGATTTTCAAGCTAACCAAGATCGTAAATTTTGATTATTGAGCATCAGTATTTCCCAAACATCTGGAAGACTGTAATAGTTACGCTACTACAAATTCAACGAAACCGCAAACTTCGCCAAAATCCTAAAGGCCATTCAATCTGTTACCTTTTCTAAGCTGTATCGTTGAAGCTGTGATACTGAAGAATTCCCTCTTTCATGGACGAACAGAATATCCTCATTCCTAACCAGTTTAGTCCCGAGTTTAGTCCATTTAGTTTCCGACGTCAGATTTTACAACACATCAACTCTATAAAGCTGTAGAGTATATCTCAAATAAAATGCAAATCAAGAAACTTACTGGAAGTCTCATTTAGCCACAGCCAAAGTTCTTGATTGTGTCTGGCTGGACGTATTTATGTACAAGATACACAAATCGGGTTTTTCAGTTTACATTGTAAGGTTTTTCTGCCCCTTTAGCGTGTGCTTGCGGCGTGTCATTGGGGAAGCATGTCGGTCAGCAGTCAAAACGTCTGGAGTTCAAGATCCGGCGAGGAAGACACTGTAAGTTTCTCACGTCTCTCACTCTGAAATAAAATGCCTAACGGTCTCTACACGGGTATTCGAACTAAAAGGTAGTTGACGATATTTCTTCACCACCAGGATTTAGTAATCAGGTCCCTTCTTCTCTAATCGCCTTTTATGTGAGAGAGAATTTAAGATTTTTCTCCCTCTTTACCTCATTCCTTCGTAGTGTAAATGAAAAAAAAATTACGCCCTAAAATTAATTTATGAAATAACTTAATTTAATGATTTATAAAATTAATTTATGTCCGGTTATCAGAAGGTGCGGAGTTCGAGTCCCGGCGAAGCACCCTTCTTCTACTCCGATATAAATGCTTAATGGTCTCTGCAACATCCCAAACATTATTGAATCCTACACAACCGTTAGACAAATTTGTCGTTTGCATTTCTAATACACATATGCCATTCGGGTCAGTGCTCCTCAAGGGTCTGTGCTCGGGCTCACATTGTTTAAAATTTATACGAACGACATTCCATAGACACAAAGCACTACACTAGCAATGTACACGGACGATAGAGCAATCTTTACACAAAATGCATTTCTGAGGCCAGTGATATAACATTTACAAAATCACATACACGCACTTGAGTCCCGGGTAATCAAGCGAAATGAGCATTAAAACGTTATTGGCAATCCTATGCACAAGGAGAAAAAAAGATAAACTGGAACCTGCAGCTTTATGAAAATGCTCTGCTCTGGGCTAAGTATGCCTCTTATCTCGAGGTGATCCTCGCTAATACTCTCACATGGAATCCATGCATTACAGCTATTATTCATAAACTTCGAAAGCGAAAAGCTACTCTTCCTCTAATTGCTTAAAACAGCATTTAAATTTGTTTCCCATGTACAAGAAATTAATCCTTTACAAAACCAACTTGCATCTCACGTTATGTTATGCCTGTCCTTCTTCGGCGTACTCATGCCGCACCAATCAGAAACAACTACAGACTGTCAAACTTGAAGCGCTCAATGGTTCACTGCGACAGGGAAAAAAAACTGAAAGGTTTCAGATTTTAAAAAACGTCCAAAGGGGCGTTTTTTTAACATTTTGTGTGTTACCTTTATTTATTAAATATCATGTTCTTCGCACTTAAACCATAAAATTCAGTTTACCAGCAATATCGTAAAATAATTTTAAAATGAGTCTATCTTTAGAATTTTCGATACACAGTCTCACGCGCTGGAGATAAAAAGGTTTTCGGTTTTCTTTTCCCGTATAATGTTGCCATTGCTCGCTTTTAAATCGTTTGAGTTTGTTCATCAAAAATTCGTTAAAGTTTTACAAAATATGAACTAGATAATAAAACAAATTCCAAATTCGGGCTTTCAGATGAGCATATTCGGGTGGAAACGTACTTTATTCAAAATTGGATGGCTCTAGATACCGTCGTTTTATCCCAATGCGAGAAACATACACACATTTATGCAGATTCTTCATTATTTAATTTCTTCAAATATAATACAGGGCTGCAATATTTTGTCGCAACAGTTTGAAAAGTGATTCAGACTTTTAATGTTTCCGACGCAAAATCGGAGAACGAAAACAATGGTCCTTCAGGGTCAAAGCCCCTTTGGACTAAAAGAAGGACAGCTCTATATCTCCCGTTCTACTGTGCCGAATGACAAAATTCAACTTGCGTTTCTCATGTCTCGAAAGTACGACTTAGGATATATTATATTTATATGTAGCATTGTTCTAATAGAGGTATTTTGACACAAAAGCAGACTTTTTCTGAAATGACACATAAATTTTATTCCATATTTCGATTATACGACTCAAATTTTGCCTAAATATTAAATTTTGTAAAATTTGGTGCTAAATTTTCGTAGAAATTTAAAAAATTTATCTTGGAGCATTTGTTTTCGGTTTGCGCCAAGAATAATTCATTTGGCGAAAACAACTTACTAAATTCAACGAAACTGTTCAGGTGGTTTCCCATGCCAAATATCTTGGTGTTTTATTTAATGACCGCCATATTTGGACACATCAGGTTAATAATGTGCGTGACAGAACACTTAAAATCATCAAATGCTTATACCCAATTATTGGGAAATACTTTTCACTGGACCTGAACGAGAAGAGACTTATTTATCTCTCCGTTATCAGACCAGTCATAACTTGCTCTTCCCCGGCATGGACAACTATCTCCGATAAGAAACTTAAGAAGCTTCAGGAGGTATAAAGTAGATATCTTCGCATTATCACAAATGCCCATTCCTATATCCGCAACAAATGTCTTCACGATGACCTTAAAATCGAACCGTTGGCGAAGTTTCTCGGAAAACTCAGTGAACGCTTCTATCAGGAAGCACAGGAATGTAATATAATGAACCACTTTGAACTTTTCAGCTACGAGATTCTTCAAGAGGACCGCCATCTTCGCCCTTTTGCTCAGCGATAACCAAAATTTTCCTACATGAGCTTAAATGTACTTTCGCATCTGTTCTGTACAAAATCTTAATGCAAAGCTAATACTTGTAAATACTGTTTATATAGTCTTCCAGTTTATGAGATTTTTTTTAGTCCAAAGGGGCTTTGTCCCTCAAGGACTATTGTTTTCGTTATGCGATTTTGCGTCGGAAACATTAAAAGTCTGATTCACGTTTCAAACTGTTGCCACAAAATATTGCAGCCCTGTATTACATTTAAAGAAATTAAATAATGAAGAATCTGCATAAATGTATATATGTTTCTCGCATTGGGATAAAACGACGGTACCTAGAGCCATCCAATTTTGAATAAAGTACGTTTCCACCCGAATATGCTCATCTGGAAGCTCGAATTTGGAATTTGTTTTATTAACTAGTTCATATTTTGTAAAACTTCAACGAATTTTTGATGAACAAACTCAAACGATTTAAAAGCGAGCAATGGCAGCACTCTACGGGGGAAAAAAAAAACTTTTTCTCTAAAGCACGCGAAACTGTGTATCCGAAATTCTAAAGATAAGACTCATTTTAAAATTATTTTGCGATATTGCTATTGAACTCAATTTTATGGTTTAAGTGCGAAGAACATGATAGTTAATAAATAAAGGCAACACGCAAAACGTTACAAAACGCCTCTTTACACATAATTCAAATTTTACTTTTTGAATCTGTAATGCCACTTCTCCTTTTTTTTTAATGTATTATATCTTGTCTCCAGGATTCACTTAGGCATTTATCTCCCTGCATCGTTACATGAGGCACCGAAATGAAGATAGCCGGTATACAGTTTGCAGCTTTGGCAAGCTAGACGCGGCGACTATGGCAAACGGAACGAAATGGGTATTACTACTCTTCTCTTCTGCTGCTTTTCGCTGCTTCGCCTTGCCGCTAGCCACCGAGTTTACTTTTCCAATTTCGTCCATTGTTTAAGAAGAAGCTGTATAAAATTGTGGGGTGTATAGCGCACCCACAGTTATGATATGCAGTACCATGGAATAAAATTATGTTTCCAAACGGTACGGATGTTTTTCGTTTTATGCATCCATCTTTCTAACTATGCAGTAAAACCTCTCCAACGACAATCTATTGCAACTTTTTTTCATCAAGTCCTCTTACTGCATAGATATTGTTGCGTGCGTACGGGTTCGTTATGAATTGAATACACAAGTCGTTAAAAAGTTAGCAAAAATTTATTCTTTTCACAAGAAATAAATCAAAATGCTGAAATATTTCTTCAGAGATATTTGCACAATATCACAATATCTCAAATATTTAGTAAAACTCAATTCAAAACAGATAAAATAATTCTATCTCACAGCGAAATCGCTACAATCAATAACAGCATTAAGTTAACAGCAGTTCGCTTTAAACAGCTACAGCTACAACAACAACTGAGATGAGGTGTTTCAATTCGGCTTTTATAAGCTTTTTAATTACCACTAGAGCAATCTCGATTTTTCTGGATGGCAACAGTAATTACGAGATATTTATTTATTAAACATTAAATGCACGCGCTCTTTTAATTTTTTTTTTCCGACGTAGCTTTCTCTTCAAAAATCGTCTGCGTTGCACGGGAAAATAAACCAACTTTCATTACAATTCTAAATAAATAACCAAATAAATATGAAATCCGTAACAATATATGCGATTTAATTTAGAAGTCAAACAACAAAAATCAGAGTTATATTTTCAAATTTTTACAGTTTGACTTTTTTGTTGATTAATTTAGAAATCCTAAATGAAATTTAGAAGAATTTTAGAATTTACTTTTTAAATTTAGAAAGAAATTTAGAATTTACTTTTCTTCTAAGTTTCATTTTTTTGTTCTTTGACTTCTAAATTAATATTTGTTCGGCGTGTTATTCGGCGTGTATTGTGTTTAATTACATATGATTTATTATTTAATAATGGGAATGAAGAATACATTTAATATTTTCAGCATTTAAATGCTTTCGTGATTTTCTATCTCTGTATCTTTTCTATCTTTCGTGATTCTATCTATCTTTCTTGGAATCATTTAAATTAGTCGTACCATTAACTATCATTAATTAAATCATTTTAACGTACTGCATGGGATTTGCATTCATTCGTTCGCATCCATTATATAGCGGCCGAGTGGTAAAATTGCTGAACACTGGTAGTTCCGACCTGGTTTCGATCCCAGGCGAGCAGATTGGCTGCACGGGCATTTTCGTGGTTTTTCCCATTTGTAACGTGTATACAACAAAAAAGAACGTATATACGAGCATGTGTAACATATATACGAGTTAGAAAGTCATCCACGAAGGCAGCTTTAACCTTAGACTGAAAGCTCTGGTGCGCTTTACCATAATCAATCAACTTTAGAGACATTAACTATTTTTTTGGAAGATGAAAAATAAGCAATGCCCTCGCCGGGACTCGAACCACGGGCCTCTCGAATACGCTCCGAGCGTGCTGACCATTGCACCACGAAGGCATACTAAGAAGGTGGGAAAAATACCTTACAAACTAAACCAGTCCTAATCATTATTTTTATCTCTAGGTTGCCCATTTTAAGTCCAATTTCAAGGAAAATTTATATTATTTTCTCTGTTATTATAAAAGCGAGATAAATAGCGGCAGCTGCATAATTGCAGTCGCCTTTAACTCTGCTATGTCCAAAATCACTGCTGAAAAGATTCCCTTCTCGTTCACATGACCGAAAACATGTGTTGGGTATTCCAAACGTACATTTTTGGAAATTACGCTTCGTTACCCCTTTTCGCTTTTTTGCCAGCTTTTCAGCGTTTAAGGTTCCCGTTGAACGCAGTAGAAAATACACGGCTCAAAAATAATAAAAAATACGTAATCAACTAATTAAACTAATTATTTAAAATTGTCTTAGCTTTAAATTCGTTCGATATACAAAGTAGAGCACCAAATGTAATTTTATATAAATGTTTTCATACTTAGAACACTTTCCTATGATTATTTTTTTCTCTAGACATTTTAAGCACCGTATATACTATAATTCAATACAAGTGAGTTTGATATAAGTGGATTTCACTGAACTGATAATTTGACTAAATTTAACTGTAAGATTATCGTTAATTCAGGATTAAAAGGTGAATATTTTTCGCTAAATTTATGCAGTTTAAAGTATTAATTCAAAATAAATTAAATCAAATAAATAAATAAAAAAAATCTGAAGGCTTCTGGATTTTATATTGCGCCCAAAGGGGCGTTTCTTTAACGTTTCGTGTGTTACCGTTTCGTGTTTTAATAAATATCATGTTCTTAATCTTTAATAAATATCATGTTAACCATGTAAGGTTTTAGTTTAAACTAACAAAGTTTTATTTTAATTTGACTTTTTCTATCTGTTCTCATTTCAACTTCCCGTTAGAATAAGCGCGCGTTTCAGCTTTATGCTAATTTGAAGTGGAGCCAAGTTCTATTAAACCTCTCAGTGTGAGAGCTTTTAGTCTCAGACCACTGTTAATCTACTGTATCGCTATTAATCTACTGTCGCCTGACCAGTATTTAAATTCTAAGCCGTAGCGCTGTTACGCTATTACTTATTGAAGTAATTCTAAGTGCGTTAGTATTAGTTAAATCTTGCTACGCACCATTTAGTTTAGAGGCCAACCTCGCGTTATAGCTCTGTGAGCAACGACTACTTAATTTCTACTTAGCTTTAGTTTAAATTATTTGATTGTTCAGTTTAGACCCAAGTGGCGGTCATTATTTTCTGTATCCCTCCCGAGTTGGGAAGTGGCTGTAAATAATTGTGGTTTAATAAAAGAGGATTTTAAATCCTTCTTACGTATAGTTATTCTACCACTTAATCACAGTATTCTACCACAGAACATAACTGCATTCAGCTCCCTGTTCAAGATCAGGACTTAAGATTTACACGAAGATGTTCGCCAAGAATATGCACCGAACACACAGTCCTGACAATCATAAAATTCAATTCAACAGCAATATCACAAAACAATTTTAAAATGAGCATATCTTTAGAATTTCCGATATACAGTTCCGAGCGCTGGAGATAAAAATGCTTTTTTTTTCATCCAGTGTTGCCATAGCTCGCTTTGAAATCGTTGAGTTACTTAATCAAAAATTCGTTAAAGTGTTATAAAATATGAAATCGATAATAAAACAAATTCCAAATTTGGGTTTCCAGATGCCCATATTCGGAGGAGGACTACGTTATTGAAAATTTGATGGTTCTTAGATACCGTTGTTTTACCACAGTACGAGAAACATGTATGCATTTATGCAGATTCTTCATTATTTAATTTCTTTAAATATCACACAGGGCGATAATATTTGGTGGCAACAATTTGAAAAGTGATACGGACATTTACAGTGAATCGACGCAAAATGCCAAAGCGAAATTAATAGCCCTTCTGAGCTAACTCTCCTTTCGGCTAAGAAATAAAAAGAAATTTAAAGGCTTTCAGATTTTATATTACGCCCAAAGGGGCTTTTTTTAACGTTTTGTGTCTTACATTTATTTATTAAATATCATGTTCCTCGCACTTAAACCATAAAATTTAATTCAACAGCAATATCGCAAAATAATTCAAAAAGAGAAGATGTTTAGAATTTCCGATACACAGTCTAAAAATGTTTCCCCCCCCCCTCCGTACAGTGTTGCCATTGCTCGCTTCGAAATCGTTGAGTTTGTTATATGAAGTAGATAATAAAACAAATTCCAAATTATAAATTTTGGCTCCTAGATTCCCATATTCTAATGGAGGAATATGTTATTCAAAATTTAATGTCGCTAGGTATCTTTGTTTTTTCACAGTCCGGGAAACATATATACATTCATGTAGCTTCTTCATTATTTAGTTTCTTTAAATGTAATGCAGGGCTCTAATATTTGGTGGCAACAATTTGAAAAGTGTAACGCCGTTTATAGTGGGCCAGTGCGAAATGCTAAAAGGAAATTAATAGCCCTTCTGTGCAAATAGCTCCTTTGGGCTAATAATCAAGTTATTGATAAGTAATAAAATCATTAGTAAATTACTGTAATTTAAATACTTTAGAAATTACGAAATTATTGTGCATTATACCAAAATGCAAACCGCATTTCCTAGATTTAATATCATATAATGCATACTTTTCATAAGCTGTAGCTTGTCTACTTAAAAGTTATGAGCATTCATCCCTACTGCAACCTCTGCTGTGCCGAGTAACGAGTCGCCTCCCCCTCCAGCATCTTAACGGTTTCTGCATTTGTTCAGAGAGTAAAAGGGGAAGTGGCAGAGCAATACTTTCTCCAACTCGGCCTCCTTGAGTCTGCCGGGGAAGATAAGGTGAAGGTTAGACGGAGAAAGTGGGTCAACAGAGTCATTGACACTGGAGGATGCAGACACACTCACTTCATTCCGCTCTTTATCCACAATATGTACTTTTTGTGCCTTTCGAGACATAGTTCGTAAAGGATGAGGCATATGCGAAAAAAAAAATGACGATATTCCTTTCGCTTTCGAAGCAACGGGAGTGAAGAATTCAAGGGGAAAAAAAATTCTTTTTTTTAAATTTTATATTTTATTTGTTTTTGTATAAATGGGGAATGCCTTTCTTTCTTCTTTTGAGTCGAGATTAATCTCGAATTACTGAGGGTAAGAATAAGAAAAAGAGGAGGTCAAAGAGCGAAGAAGATATAGTTTCGAATGTATCCCCATTTTAGAAAATTCCACTGAAATTTCTATGCCAGTTTGCTGAGGAATGTGGGTACATATTTTGGGCGTAAAAGGTGATTTTGATTGGGCTGCAAAAGATGAAAGGAGTTCTCAGAATGTTAAACCATTTAATGAATCACAGAATTGTTAAAACAGCCTGGATTTGCCCGAACGATCTCGAGAACAAACAGCACCACTGACATTAACTAAAGTATAGAATACTGTCTTCTAGTATTCCATACTTTAGTTAGGTTCCGACTCAGCTTATTGCTTAGCAAATGGCCAGGTGTTCGAAAGAATATAAACAAGAAGGGTAATGCAAAGTTAGTTTTTAAGGATTATAAACCCAAAACATCAGTAAATTGCATCACCTTCAAAACACAGGATACTGGTAAAACCCCTCCCCCACTCCACACACGCACACGGAAAATGAGCTGCTGCAGAACAGATTGAAAACAATTACTTCATGGAATATTAATAATTTATTGCAGATTTTGAGAGAATAAATACGATTAGATCATTTATTCATAAGTTTGGGAGAACAAATATTACGTTTTCGTAGGTTTATTCATAGACGTGAAAGAGCAAAAGTTAACATTTTCATTGTAATTAATTTATTTGTTATTGGTTTTATGATATTTTCCCATGTAATCTAAGTTAGAGAATTGTTTAAATAATAATAATTTTAGAAAAGCATCCCAAGAGACATAATATGTTTTTTTTAAGCCCAAATAGGCGTTAGCCCGGAAGGCTATTAGTCTCGAAACGGCATTTTACGTCGAATCACTTTCCTAATTGTTGCCAACAAATATTATTGCCCTGTGTTGTATTTAAAGAAACTAAATAATGAAGAATCTACATGAATGTATGTATGTTTCTCGCACTGTGAAAAAAACTTCGGTACCTCACTTCATTTTACTCACTTTGTAGAGACATTAGGTTATTTAGTAGCAGGAGACATGAAAAATGTGCAATTCCTTCGCCGGGAATCGAACCACGGACCTCTGAAATACCGGCTCAGTGTGCTGACCATTACACCACGAAGGCACGCTAAGAATGTGGGAGATATACCTTATATACTCCCCTTTTTAAAGGGCGACTAGGGTTTTAGGGGACCTAGTCGCCAAATCCTGGGTGTGGAGAGTCATCATCCACAACCCTTTTAGTTCGGGCGCCACTGTAGAGACATTAGGTTTAACGAAGCAGAAGAGGTGAAAATATGCAACGCCTTCGCCGATGAATCGAACCACGGACCTCTGAAATACCGGCTCAGTGTGCTGACCATTACACCACGAAGGCACGCTAAGAATGTGGGAGATATACCTTATAACTTCAGTCATCAAATTTTTAATAACATAATACTCCCACCTGAATATGGAAGCCCGAATCTTGAATTTCAAATTTGTTTTATTGTCTAATTGATATTTTTTAAACCAGGTTTGCTATCCCTGGCCTAGAAGAATAGATCGAAAACTCTTTCTAAAGACCCACACTAGTGTAACTAGTAAGCATATCTCTTGTAAAAAATTGTGCTGTTCAGACAGATTTTAAAGACTCGGACTTATATATAGGAGATCTGAGAGGAATTCTTCCGAGCAGGACTATTAAATGATTCTTTGGATATCATAAATATCCTCAAGCATAAGCAAATGGAGATATTTCAGCAAAATGCTCAGCATTGCAATAACTTAAGTTATTTGAAAATAATATTTTAAAATGAGGTATTGAAGAGTTGTCTGCAGAGACATTGCTCTTTCAAACTAAACCAAGAGCGTTTTCTGAATTCATCCAACTGCTCGAGGTAAAGGTTGTAATGGAAACTAAGAACACAAAGAACTAGTAGCAACCAGCGCGAGATTAAAAACTAGCTCTTCTCTTCCGAATAGAGACGGCATTACTTCGGAAACATTGAAAGAGATTTCTTCGATTACTCTTAATCGATTGTATTTTGAGGTAAAAGAAAAAGTTAAGAAAAGTAAACAAATGGTCTATCTTCATTAAGTACTTGTAGAGAATGATAACTTGTAGAGACATTAGGATTTTTTTAAAAGCAGGAGACACGAAAAATGATCAACGCCTTCACCGGAACTCGAACCACGGACCTCTGGAATACGCGCCCAGTGTGCTGACCACTACATCACGAAGGCATGCGAAGAAGGCGGGAGAAATACTTTATATACTTCCCCTTTCAAACGGCAACTGGGGTTCAGGGGGCCCAATCGCCAAATCCCGGTGGTGGAGAATCATTATTAGTGACTTCACATATGAATTCGACACCATTAACGATCTGTAACTGTATTTGTATAAAAGCATTTGTTTTTGCGATTTCAGTCTGAATATTTGTTGCTACTTTCTTTATTGTAAAACCTAAATTTCGCAGATCTTCCTCGACATCCCCTTTAGACATGTACGTAGATAAACCCCTGATTATCATCTTACATGGCTCTAATTCCTGCCTTATAATATAATGATCTATCTGCTTATCTATAAGATACTTAAATATTACTCTATAATCCTTCTTCATGTCAGATAATATTTTCAGAAATTCATCACAGACTGTTCCAGAAAAATTTGTATCTGTATCCTGTTTTGAGAATTCTAAGAAAATCCGGGAATTTAACATTTGGCTGAACCATTATAAGTTTTATTTTAGGGCGTTGGTATCAGTAACTTTATCAATCGTTGGGTGTCCATAAAATACATATCATTAACAGCACTATTATCATTTTCACTTTTATCACCAGGTTTTAGATAATTCATGGAACGTATACTGAAGAGGTAGTTCTATACTGGGCTTCAAAATTTTACTTGGCCCTGCCGTATTTTTCGACAAAACAAAGGCATCAGCAGGCAGAGTATGGTTTACAAGGTTTATTAGATTTCACATAGTCTTACTAATTTTGCTAGTACTAGGTTCCCTTCGGCATTTAGAAGGATCCATTACAGAACCAGTGTCACTTTCAAGATAACTAGCTAATAACCCCGACATTATCAAAATCAACATTGGTGCAACTACAGCTAACATCACTACAAGATTCGTAATTTTTAGGGTATTATACACAACATTAAAGGAATTATTTGAATCAGAATTGGCACTAAATTGCTTGCACTTACCTTGCACGTGGTCGATCATCACCCGAAATCTTTCACATTGAGATTCACAAAATGCGAACCGTTCACTTTCTTCAAACGAAACACCTTTGCAAAATTTCTGCATATCATCCAGTTTATCCCGTAGTCCAAGTAACTCAGAAGGGTCATTAGAGTCTCATGAGTAAGTCCTTTTGATTAGCACCCTAATTTTGAAGTGACCAGATAGAGATAATAACTTAATGGCATAAAATCAGATTTAGGCATTACACGGTCTATTCTTTCCATAGCTGGGAGCGGGGAAAGGGATTCCTTTTTCATTTCACTATCTGAAAAACACAATCACGAAAATCCGAAATCATACGAGCACCAAAGAGCTACACTCATCAAGGTTCCAACGACTATCTTTCTTGAGAAACGCCCCGCCATCCAAGAGACATGTAATACAATCAATAGAGAGTTCAATTCCTAAAAAGACATTTAATACACAAGTGCAGCCTGTGGAGTCAAGAACAACTCAAAATTCTGAAATGCGGAGATCAGCATAATTAGGTTACAAAGTTCCGGTTCTTAAGTCTAAAGATGGATGCAGCTATTTATGAACCATGCAATACGAATTTCGATTGGCGAATGCAACATTTGATGATTCCTATACGAAAGCAACGGTAGTTTATATCGGTGGTTATTTGATCCTGCTTTGGTACACAAAATTGATGACTACATTTCGTTCACATTTTAATAAAAACACAAACAAGATATATCATAGTAACATACCAGCATCGCAACGGCGAACAAGCAGTTACATAATATGTAGCAAAGGAGATGAGGACTCTGGCAAACGCCGTTTCCTCCAGTCCGTAAGAAGTTACATAATATACACACAAAAAAATTCTTTCGCCGCAACAGCGCCTTCTACGATGAAACGTTGCAACAGCAGCAAAATGGCCTTAGATCTGTAATCCTCAGGGATGACCTCGTAATACAAAGGAACTGTGAAATTTCCTTCATTGCTATTTAATCTTTTTTCGAAGAATTTCTTATTAGCACTGTGAAGCTGATTTGCGTAATATTCAGCTTTTAAATCTTTATGCAGATGGCTGTTCCTCACTAAGTAATGAGCACCTGTGATACAACGTAGATCTTTATTTTGCATCACCTGCAGACGATATATATCAGTATTGGAAGCAGCTGCAAGCACAAGGTTCACGAATTCCCCCTTTTTATGACCTTTGACCGTTAAACCAACAGTTAAGTTTCTCAGCCAATAAGAAAAATCCACAAAAGAAAGAACAGCTAATTATATTAATTCTTCTTGCTTATCAGACAAACTGAACTGAAATGAGTTCTTGTCTGATGAAATCACTTATTCATGTTACAACAAAAACATTGGTGGATAACTTTGTCGAAAATAGAAACTGATGAAGTCTCTTAGCTGGTTTCATAAATTTGTAACATTCAAAAATTTTAATTTAATGTGACCTCGTCACACGTATACTGGCAGTGGGCGAAAATCAATAAAAAAGAAATATTAAAATATTACTTATCTATAGGGTTAGAAAAATGTCACAAAGTTAAAGAAAATCCAAGAGGCATAGTAGCGCTTTTTAGAGAAAGGAAGGAAGCTGGGATAATAAGAAGAAAAAATAAACTACACGGGTATCTTGAACGATCTATAAAAAAAGCAGAATGTTCTACTCTTGTTGATAGTAACTAAGATAATAATTAATAGTGACAGCTTTATTATAAGCTCTACTAATTTGACCGGATGCAAAGATGGTCACCATGACAACAATGCGGAAAGGGAAGCAACAGAACAGTCAGAAGAAAGTTTGGATTCACATCTCAATAACGTAATTCTTTCATCGGATTAGAACGCGGGTTTTTAGAATGCAGACATGGCAGAATCTGACCTTGCAGTGGCTCATCCAGAGAAAACACAAGTTTTGGTTTTGCCATCAGTGATTCTGATACCTGACTTCACCGTGTGCAGTTTAACTTTTAGAATTATTGAACTTTCAATTGAGATGGAACTCGTGCCTTAAGTGAAAATACTAAATTTCTTACAAATGAAACTGGTAGACGATTCAGTTACTCGTATTTTTACAACGTATTGAAAATGGTGAGAAAGTTAAACAAACTCGGCTTTTACATTCTACACTCATGTCCAAAATTATCTTTACATACCCAAAAATGATGATATTCAATGAAATATCGAATCAATGTGATCCGCATTTGCAGGGAATGTGTGAAAACCGAACCTAATTAGCATTATCCAATTAAAAGTAATCAAACGGTTTGTGATATGCAAATCTAGGCGTTACGTCATCCAAGGGTGAATCAAGCGCTTTGCGCAAACTGAATATTTGAGTGAATTTCTGCAACATAGCGTTTGATTTCAGTGTGTAGGGACTCAAAGCGGTTTGTTATGGCTTCGAAGTATCATTTGGAAGAATCTGTAAAGTGGCGAATTATCGGCCGTTTAGAAGCAGGGCAGTCAATCATGGAAACAGCCACATGTCTGAATATTTCAAGACAGACAGTCTCTAAGCTATGGAAACAGTTTCAAAATGATGGAAGTGTTGTAAGGAGGCCTGGACAAGGTCGGAAACGAATGACAACTGCTTCTGAAGATCGGTATCTGGCATTAACTGCCCGTCGTAACAGAAAGGCTACTGCTCGCCAGTTAAGTTCAGAGCTTGCAGCCGCCACTGGAACTGTTGCATCACGGCAAACAATATACAGAAGGCTTAATGAAAAAGGCCTTTATGCCAGAAAGCCAAGGGTATGTGTTTTACTGTCTTCACAGAAAAAGAGGGATCGCTTTAATTGGTGTAAAGAACATCAAAACTGGACTGAACATCAATGGTCCCATGTTCTCTTTACTGATGAGTCGCGGTTTAGTTTAACTGGTGATTCTAAACGTGTTTACATCTGGAGGGAGTCAGGAACACGAAATGATCCCTCGAACATTGTGGAACGTGACCGTTTCGGTAGTGGAGGTGTGATGGTATGGGGTGGAATAATGATCGATGGACGTACGCCCCTACACGTGTTCAGCAGCGGATCTGTGACAGGCCAGATATATCGGGATGAGGTCTTAGATCCTTATGTAAGACTTTTCAGGGGTGCATATGGACCTGACTTTTTATTTATGGATGATAATGCCCGTCCACATCGAGCAAACCTCGTTGATGAATTCCTTGAAAGTGAAGACATTAAGCGAATACCTTGGCCACCAAACTCTCCTGACCTTAACCCGATAGAGAACTTATGGGACTACCTTGGAAGAGCAATTGCACGTATACATCCTCCTCCTAGAGATGTAAATGCTCTGAAGACGGCATTGCTGGAAGAGTGGAGATTAATTTCCCAAACTGTGGTTAACAACGTTATTTCCAGCCTTAAAACACGTTGTGATATGTGTGTACAAGTCAGGGGAGATCATATTCCATATTAAATTCGTAAGACTTAATTCTTTTTCTGAATCATTCCTTTTTTTCTTAACTCTCTTTGTCACACTTTATTACCATTTTTATTGTTTCATGCTACAATTTTATATCATATGAGGTGATCTTCAATTTTTTATTTTGCATTTATGTGTCATCATGTTATGTATGATTCCACGAAAATTCATTAAATTATAAGTCAGTCTCTGAGAAATCCGTGAATTTATGCATGTAAACATAATTTTGGACATGAGTGTATTTTAGATGCCGCCTTTTACTATAAAACTTGATTCTTTGGGAAAAGAAACGACGGAGAGCAATTATCGAAGGAATGATTGCTATTGTGAAATTTTGGCTTACCTATAGCCTATAGGAAAAATAATTTAAGCCTAAACGTAAAAACAATGGTAAGTTTTTAAAAGCGGTAGAAATTAGCCTTACATTGCTCCCAAAGGGGCGTTTTTTTAACGTCTTGTGTGTTACCTTTATTTATTAAATATTACGTTCTTTGCACTTAAACCATAAAATTCAATTCAACAGCATTTTCGAAAAATAATTTTAAAATAAGCATATCTTTATAATTTAGGATACACAATCTCGCGCACTGGAGATAAGAAATAGCCCCCCCCCCCGTACAGTGTTGCCATTCCTCGCTTTGAAATCGTTGAGTTTGTTCAATCAAAAATTCTTCAATGTCTAACAAAATATGAAATAGATAATAAAACAATTTCCAAATTCGGGCTTCTAGATGATTATATTCGGTGGAAGATTATGTTATTCAAAATTTGATGGCTCTAGGTACCGTTGTTTTACCACAGTGTGAGAAACATATATTTATGCAGATTCTTCATTATTTAATTTCCTTAAATATAATGCAGGACTGTAATATTTGGTGGCAACAGTTTGAAAAGTGAATCGACGCAAAATGCCAAAACGAAATTAACAGAAGAAGGGAGGGAGATTAAAAAAAAATCATGAAAATAATACAGAATTCCAAATATTTTTCTGTTGTATTAGACTGCACATCGGACAAACGACATACTTTCTGTTTTAACTAGATGTTCAAAACATTTGGTACCAAGAATACTATAATAATACCAACATTCCTGGAAAGAATGACTTTAGATGTTAATCCTATTCTGCCCAGCAAAATTCTTTGAATTTAGTAGTAAATGACGCTCCTAAATCAAAAGCAAAGATTACAAATATTTTTACATTATTCAAGAATTATGCAATTTTTTTTCAGCTTAAACATACAGATGGGATACTTAAAAAGAAAATTACAAACTTTACTTTAAAGCCATTAAGCAAGACTTACTCGAAAGATCGAATCAATGCATTACGACCATTACAAACAGATTTTAAAAATATATTTGTTGCGCTGAGTCAAGTTTCCTAAAAAGCAAAAGATTGCGTAGCTAGACTAAAAGCTAAATCTTTAGCACAAAAAAATTTGTTCATATAAATTTATATGTTCAGTAATAATTGGGCATGATTTGTTAGAAAGAAAAAATATTATTTAAAATATGTTGCAGCAGTTGAACATAGATTTATCAGAACATGTCAAAATATTAAGAAATTTTAAAATATATTTAATTTTGAAAAGAAATGACAAAAGCTTTACATTTATGAATCGATCAAATATTTTAGCACATGAAATTGAATAACAGCCCGAATTTCCCAAAATTTGTGCAAGAAAAAAAACCTTTATGTTTCACTATGAGTCACGTGATGAATATGTTATAGATCCTAAACAAAATTTTAAAGTTAAATTTGAGATATTGCCTTCAATTCAGTAAGTGATTGTTTCGATTTGTTGGAAAGCTGTTTCTCATTATTCAGTTTTTTACTAAAGTTTCATTCTGAAGATAGCGACAATCTGAAAAAATGTTCAAATGAATATAGAGGGAAAAATACACTCATGTCCATAAATTAAGGATAATGCAAAATCAGGCAAAGGAAGAGTTAGAATCAAACAAATTTGACTTATTTGTAAAGCTTATTTTTATTGATATTATTAAAAAAATTACCTATTTTTTCTCCCTGGAGCAAATTACAAAAAAAAACCTATTTACAAAAAACCAATATTACATGGTTGGTATGATTATTAATACATTGTATGTCTCCCAGACGATGCAATATAGTCAGATGATGATGATGCAACGCCTAGACATGCTGAGTATCAAATTATCGATCTGATCTTGGGGGATATTACACCACTCAAAAAGCAGTGCTCTCCGAAGTTCCGATAGACATGTAGGAGGAGTTTCACGGGCTGCAACTCGTCGGCCAAGCATATCCCACACGTGCTCTACTGGATTCAAGTCCGGTGAGAATCTGGCCAGTCCATACAGGTGATATCCTCCGATTGAAGGCATTCGGTTACAATGTTTGCACGGTGAGGACGGGCGTTGTCATCCATAAACACAAATTGTGCGCCCATAGCGCCCCGAAACAAACATACATGTTGTTCCAGAATAATATCCCGATAGATTTGGCTTGTCATGGTTCCAATTTGAACATGCAGGTCAGTTCTGGAACCCAGAATAATTCCATCCCAAACGAGCACTCCTGCACCATCGTAACGGTGTCGTTCAATGATGTTTTCTTGATGGTAACGGGTACCTGGAGCTCTCCATATGAAAGTCCGGCGAGAATCAGACTACAAGCTAAACCTGGACTCATCGGAAAACATCACACAAGCCCACTGTTGCGGTGTCCACAATGCATGCTCTCTACTCCAGGCTAACCGCAGGCGACAGTGTGTTGCAGTAAGTGGAACGCATCTGACAGGTCTACGAGCATATAGACCAATCTGCCCTAAGCGTCTGTACATGGTCTGCCTTGAAATTGTCGCTGAAGACAGCTGATGAGACAGGTCCGAGGCTGTGCTCCGCCTGTTTCTTTTGGCAGTAACTGCCAAATACCGGTCCTCATTCGGCATTGTTACTCTGGGGTGACCTGTGCTGTAACGTCTACTCACATTATCATCATCTTGGAATTGTTGCCAAAGCCTGGAGATGACACTCTGGGCAATTCAAAGTTCGTCTGATACTTCCAGTTGAATATGCCCACATTCCAGACGGCCGATAATTCTACCACGTAAAAAATCATCCAAATGCGTCCTTTGTGTCATAACTATTCGGTTATTGCACTGAAATGCTTATAAAGCGCTTGCGAACAATTTTACTTCTTTGCCTGTATTCCTTATATATCACTCTTGTCATTGTGATGTACCATCGGTGTCATCTGGTTACTTCCTGAAATCTGCATATGATTCTTGAAGATGTGTGTACTGATTTTATAGGTGATATATTTATTTTAGAGTTCGATTTCCGCGGACTCCGCGTTATCCTTAATTCATGGACATGAGTGTAGAAAGAGACTTGACTTAGATGGTATAAAATTGTACACTGAACTACTTACTATATTTTTTAGATCTCTTTTCCAACATTTGCCAGTTAAAGACATTAGAAATTTTTGAATCATATATTAAATCAGGATTTAACATAACATTTCTCCAGTTTATCTTATTTCTATTGAAAGAGATACCCGTAAAGCACTAGACATTTCAAGTATTATGGATAAATTTGCCTGTAAGAAAGCTTGAAAAATCTTATAATTTTTTGAAAGATGAGAAGAAACTCAGTTATCTGTTTTACTTTTCTTATATTTTTTGAATTATTTTTAAGATAATAGAAATAATAGCATAACGAAAGGGCAGAGGTTATTTGGCCCCCTTATTATTTGTTTATTAATATTGCCTTAAGGATTTTATGAATATGTATTGTAGTTACAGATTGTATTTTCCTGACAAAAAATACGTATTTTAACACGTTTCTTTGATTTCCTTCCATTCCATATTTATAGGCTTTTTAATAAAGGGTGGTCAATTTTAATTTGACTGTGGGTGGCCAAAGGTTTATGATCGCCCGTACAATTTAGAAGTAAATTTATTGATTACATCAGGTCAAATAATTTACACTAAGACTACATATATAGAAAAAGTATATCTAATACGAAGTTTTTTCAGATATTATATATATGGGAGTTATTTTTAATGTTTTTATTAATTTTAGTTATGAATTCCACAGCTAGACAGGTAAATTTATTTATTAATCATGTTAATGTTGTTGTTTCAAGATATTTTCAAAATAAAGTGTGGCAAAAAATATGCATATTATAAACTTTATTTACTCATATTTACAATTATAACTGTACAATATGTTTATATTCTCATAAGGAACAAAATTTTTTTTTATTTCTAATGCATCAAATATGTTGTTGCAAAACATATTTAACATGACTGACAATCTGACTTAGTAGGTGTGCAATTAAAAAAAATATATATAGGGAACATCAAACTTAATTAATATTTGAATAATCATTATAAAAAGCACACACTGCATCAAAATATAATTCACAAATACCTAAATTAGTATGTAAATTTTAAACTTAATTTACCAAAAGTCTTTACCCAGAAACTTAAAGAGAAATACTGATTTCACACAAACAATCATTCTTTTATAAGACAGGCAACATTTCATATTCAACAAAACATACTTTAAAGAAAATAACTGTAATTGCTAAACAACAATGACAAAGTATCTAAAACACAGATGCTATTTTACGGGCACAACAGAACACCGAGCTTCACTCTTTTGAAAGTGTTAGGCTTATTTCTCTTAGGATACAAAATTTTATTTCATTAAAAAAAATCACTGGTGAAAAGAAACAAAAACACATTTTATAAGGTGCAGTTACAGTTTAAGAGCATTAAAAAACAAAGTGAAGCTAAAGGCCACTTAAAATATGCTCAATAGTGTTAGATAAGGCAGAAAAGCGAGATTTTGTACAACATTTATCACATCTTTCATGCAAATCAGAATAAAAAGAACATCACCATATCTGATTCAAAGTTAAATAATTTTTGCTTGAAATTTAACATTAAAATATGTATTTTTATGTCAATCATGACACACCCTACAAGAGTTACAATTTTAGTGCAAACTGAGGCTCAAGTATTTCAGTACATTTTGCTATTCTATACATACAGTTAATCAGTGTAAAAAATTGCATTAATACACACACCTTTGTACCAAATTCATGGTGCAATAAGAAACTGCTTTTTTTTTAATATGCGATATAAGCATAAGACAAAATTTTCATAAGAAAATAATAAAAAAGAGGGGGTAAAGGAAAAATGATAAGAAAAAAGCAATTTTATTTTGGTAAAAATTAAATAACACATAAAAACTTATAAATTTATAATCAAATTTACCAAATGATTACTTAAACCAAGGCAACTTGTATTAATAAATAACATTCATTATATTTCACACACACAAATGCAAAATTCACAGACCTGCAAAAGCAAATTGCATTAGCTCTTTATGGAGACGTAATAACACCTAAAAAGCCAATTGGGATGTTACTCTACAGCATGAAATTTAACATTTGGCTACAAAAGAATTTTGATATAAAAAATAATACACAAGAATTTACTTTATTGCCATAAAAGCAGTTTGATGTAAAGTATCTGAAAAAAATTTTTTTTTAAAAAAAAGAGGGGCCAGGAGGAAAAAATATATGAGTAACTTATTAATAATATATGCATAGCTGGCAAAAGGCAAGAAAATATTCAAAAGATTATGAACACTTTCCTGATGCATAAAGGTACTACAGTATTAAAAGCAGAATTAAATCTCCAAATGAAATAGTTTTTTTCCAAGTATAAAAAATAATTGATTTATTTTATTGCTGTTAGTAAAGAGTGAATCACAAAAAATGATTGCCAATAACTTTCAAAAACATACACCTAAAAATCAACATAACACAGCAGGCACATTTACTAACATTTATGCACTTTCAGAAACCACAGCAAGATAATTTATACATTAATATCAGAAGTAACGCATAATGCCAGTTATTAAATCTACATAAACATTAGTCAGTTATTAAATCACATAATATTAATTATTAAATCTACACATGCTCATCATAATTTTAGACAAATATTTTTCATCTAATACGGATAAAAAGACTTTACATTTAAAAGGAAGGTTGTACTTTTATAGAAATTTTATTTCATACCATATTTACTAAAGGCAAAAGAGATGGTTTAACATAGCAAAGGATGTCTGTAACATATATGCACTCAATAACAATAATACCAAATATCTATGACCTTCATACATTCATTCAAAACTATGCATCATCTGGATTACAATAACAAGTCATTTTAAACACATTAAAACAATAACTGCTGTCTACCAGTTGTTAAGCAGATAAGACCATTGATAGTTTGAATCCCAGCAAACAGACTACCTGCATGGGTGTTTTCGAGATTTTCCTTACAGGTAAACACGAGTCAGTTTTTGACAGAAAGTCCTCCATGATGGCATTCCTCCTTTTACACAAATAGCCTTCACATACTTTGCATATACAACTAAACACAAAATAATCAAATTGTAATATTTTAAATGATTACTTTACGTATTTAAACAAGTATACTACTGTGGTCACATGGAAATGTTGAATGGTATTTTCAGAGCAACGAGTTTTATTTTTACATGAAAATTTTGCTTGCTTGATTCTTTCAGTGCTCTTTACACATTCATTTCTTTAACCTTGTATTTTTCAATCATAACCTAGTTCAGTTTTATGTATTTCTGATATACACTGTTTTCATATTTTCACATGAAGTAAAAGATTTTCTCTTAAAAAGAACACCCTGATAAATAAAAATGAAATAATATAACTAAATATACATTAAAGTGAGTTTTCCCACTGGTCCCATCATTTAGTACTACTGCAGATATATAAACAATTATTAACCAGTTATAATATTCTAAGTAATTCAGACGTCACATGCTTACCTGATTTACAGATTACTTTGTTATAAAATTCATTATTAGTTTGAAATTACATAGGTGGGATTATTTCCTGTCATGCAGCAAAAGACAGCTTCAAAATGCTAAATATCTCACAGATTTCAATAACTTATCTAATTAATCACACTTTGAGAAAAGAGCTAAAGGGTGAAAAATTGAAATATTCCATTTTATGTCACACAGCAATAATATACATAAATAATTCATCACTGATTTTTTTGGGGGGAGAAAGGCCCTTTAAGACACATACCAAAAAATTCATGTACTACAATTTACATATGTGCTATAGTATCAAAAAACAAATGTAACAGATGGGAACCCAAAGGCAGAAGGAAACAGTTCAAATATCAGCAACTGCAGTGGTGCAATTTTTTGGTATGGTATTCAACTTCTACGAAACAACCCAAGTTCTACCCCCGATGTCATTTACTGCCTTCAAGGACACCAGAACGACACAGCATCACACTTCCAATCTGTGCTGATATAGAGTGATACAAGCAAACAGTAAACACCAGTCTGCCACATTGGTGACTGAGGCATGGTAAGAGCAAGAACCTTTGCCCACCAGAGGGTAAATGATGAATGATGTTACATACCAAAGAGTACAACACTGGGTCCAACTAGGCTTACCCACGTACTGTTGTTACAGCCCACCAATGCAACGATCAATCACATCAATAGACAAAACTCACAACCATACTCACATTGGCTCAACTGCGATGACCGCAAAAAGTCCTCTCATATTGCAAACATTCAGATTGCATTAAAAATGCTCAGAGAGAGTGTGTAGTGGTCCCGAAGGCCAATTAGGGCACACACACCATGAAACAGTTCAACTACCAGAGCGAACTGCACAGATGCACTTTGCAATGGTTATGGGTACCCAAATTCTTGAAATCAGACCTAAGTTCGACCCCAAGATCCTTTACGATCTTCAAAGACACAGGGGGCCACATAGCACTCCACTACTGACCTGTGCTAGTGACAACATAAGAACTCAGTAAATACCAAGGAGTAACCAAGCTAAGACCTGGGATTGCCACACAAAAATGATATACAGTCTCAAACAATGTACATAGCTGCCAACCCTTAAATTTTAATAACCAGGAGATTTTTGCAAGAAAACCAGGAGGTCTTCACACTGAATTGCAATATATTTTCAAAGGAACTCCAAGATGACTTTAACTCACTTCATAATGCATGGTTCAGGTTATTTAACTATTTATTATTATTTAATTGGATATTTTAAATTTTATGTTCTTTAGTTTCTGAATGGTAAAGGAAAGCTTTTACTTATCAAAATACTTTTAAATATGATGAAAATAAAATTAAGAATTAATGTAAATAGTATCTGTGTGAATAAATTTAGTCATGTACCCCTACTGAAGTAAACAAAACTAAATACAAATTAACCTTAACATTATTTGAATTTTCATATAAAAATTTACAAATGTCTGCAGTAGATTAAGACAACTCGGATCAAACGAAATTTAATGAGAAAAATTATTCTGAAAATCATTAGAAGTTGGGGAACTGAACTTGCCTAGTAGTTTCATTAATTTAACACATTTCCTTTACTGCTGGAAAACATTTTCCTTAATAAAGGCTAAAAATTAAAAACTAGAAAATATGATAAATGACCTCGAGAGTTGGCAGCTACATATTGGAGGCATTACACCAAAAAAATAACTATAACCAGTTTAAAATGTTATATTTCAAAAATTAACAATTAAATTTTTAAATGAGACGATGCAACTATACATATTATACAAGGGCTCATTCGTGACTTTTCACTTCCAAAACATTTTTATCAAAAATTATTAACACGGTCAAAGCAGCATTCCTAAATTATTATTAGAAAAGATAAAAACAAAAAATATAATTTCTGGTTAAAAAAGCTTAAAAATGACATTAAATGTCTTTTTTTTAAAGTTAATAGTATCAACAGTATTAAAACACATTCATTCCCAAGTTATGGAAATCTTCCTGTTGAGTATTTTAATTCGACAGGCAGCACCACACTTGAAATACAATAAGTAAACAAAAAATTAAACTGCAATTTGTACAATTAAAAAAGTGAAAGCAATATAACCGAGTTCTAATTGATAAAAATATAATAAGTGTGCACAACTTGTTTAAAGTATTATAATACTGACTAATTTTTATACCATTCTATAACTAACTTTCAGGTATTGATTAATTAAACACATAGAAAACTTTCCATAATAAAAACTCTTTTAAGAGCTTTTAACTGCCCAAAGAGAATACTAAAATACTGCAAAAATGCCTTTAAATGAGAATTAAGTATCAGGATATGTACAGTGAATTCAATGGAAATTTTGGATTGCAGAAGATGAAAAAAATGGCCCTAAAATACAACCAGTATCTCATTCCTATAAATATATTACATTACTGGCTCCCTTAAACATGTAAAAAGATTTCTATAAATAGATTTGACAGATCACTCAAGCATATTTAAAAGGATACATCTATAATGTCAAAACATAAAACTCAAATTTACATTTGCATCCATATATTCAGTGTCATATACATAAATGCAATTTGAAGTCTAATTTGCATATGGTCAATTCAAATCTTGGCAGAAACAAATTAATTAAATATACATATAAAAAAGTTACAACATCATCTGTCTAAATAATTTTTTCTTTGCACATTTACAAATATTGCAGCTTACAATTTTTATCACTGAGCATTAAGCAAGAGTAATACATTTCACACAATGCACAATAGATAAAATATCTGTTTGCACAGGAATTGACATTCAGATCAAAAATTAGAAAATATGATAAAAAGAGAAAAACAGTATATGCTTAATTTAAACATTATACTTATTGCTTATTTGGATGAGTGCAAATGATTGCAAAAACCTTATGAAAATATCAGCTACAAAAACACATACAATTTTAGTACACTTTAAAAGAGACCTAAAATGATCAAATTTGGAAAGAACTAGAGCCAAATCTTAATACTGGATTTGGACAAGGCCTATTTATTGTACATCTATAGAGTTAAATATCATTCAACACAGAATGAAGTGCAAAAACTATTAAAACCCTGGACAAGAAACCTTATGTAAGGCAATGATAAACCACAATTAAATTTTTACAAGGCCCCAGCTGATACACCGCAAGCCTTTAAATATTCTGGCTATTTAATATCTGAAATGCCTGAGCACTTTTTTAAGCCTTATCCTTTACAAGTAAGCCTATATTGTTACATGCAAAGGATTACCCGTTATAAGCACAATATACTTGTACTTTATAATTAGAAATTAAAACAGTGTAACACAACACAGTAATGAGGGTTTTTAAAAGATTAAACACACAATAAAGAAATAAAAACGGAATGCTAGAGTATATCTCATATAGTAAAAGTATAAATTTTATACATCATAGCATTAAATTGGCACTTCACAATAATTGTATTAACTATATGTCACATAGTGCATACAAGGAAGGTAAATTTTTTAAATTCTAAATGTTTTGCAGTTTTCTTTAACATTTAAATTAGCCTCTGTTAAACAGCAAGCAAACTATTCCTGAACCGTTAGATGCATTTATATTCTGTAATACATAATAAAGTATTACAAAGTCCCAAAACAAAATTATGTAATAATAAAACATTTAAACAAACACTAACTACTGATAAAATTGTAGTAATAATTTTTTTTCCCTGCATGTAGGAAAAAATGAAAAAAAAAAAAAAACAGAATAACCAAGTTTTGGAAACCGATTCAGATGTTTAAAAAAAAAAAACCCTGCATATAGATAGATATAATTCTGCACACACATTTATATATATAATTATACACTTCATTTGTTTAGTTAGCTAAAAATGAGCAATTTTTCTATTAAATATATATATTAAATTTCCCTTCCCTTTTTTTGTAAGGTGCAGATAAGCTTATATATGTGTAAATATGCACACACAGTAAATTATTTATGAAAACAAAACAATATAAGTACAGATTTATTCTATTCTAAACAGTCAAAGCATTAGTTTAAGAACTAAAATTTTAGGGGGGGGGAAGTAAAAATATATTATGAAGGGCTTTTATTACTTTTCATTTGCTAATTAGGTTCTTTCAGTAAATTTATTATGTATTCATTATTTTCTGAATTACACAACAAAAGATACTTAGTAAATAAATATTTGTTAACCCCTAACACGGTTCACACTAAGATGTGTAGATAAATCTGAACAAATCTGTAACCCCTCTCCCCACCTAGATACATCACAGGTAAACACACAGTGATTATAATTAAGCTGTTAAAAAAAGACTGGTCAGAAAGATCTGAATACACATGAAGGAATGGAATTTATTTGAACATAGAACAAAAATAGCTCAAAATTTTATCAATAGATGGTGCCGTATTCCTCTTAATATATTAATTCAAAGACATAACATGCTACACCACCAAAGAATATGCATTGTTAAGAAGGAAAACTTCTCCACAACAGCGGTGGTTCCATTCCAACATAGTTCGGAAACAGCTGTGCATGCACAAAATATCTGTTGCCCAAAGCTCAAAGCTGGTCTCGAAATTCGAAGGTCATGCTGGCAAGAGTTCAAAAAATGAATGTTGTTTAAAATTTCTTTAAACTTTAAAGGAAAAGAAAATATTTTTATATTTTTAACGCAAGTAAATTATTTAATGGATTAGTCATTTTGAGCACAAAAATAAAAATAAATAAAATAATAATAATAATAAAAATACGAAAAATGAAATTTAAATTCTGCGGAAAGTCAAAGAAGAAATGTTTTGTTGAATAACATTTCTTCTTAACATATGTTCCTCAATTTTCTGTACACATCATGGAGAGAGAAATTCTCGCCGCCATGTTCTGTCGCCAAATCCCTTGGTGAATTTTCTCTCCACTTTTTAGTAGCGTAATAGCAAACTGGTTTATATTACATCTATGGAACCTAACCTTCTTTACATAGACGTTATTTGGCACCATATACCAAACCAATCAAATCAACAGCCGTAAGATGTGGGTCAAAGCCACCAGGGTAGGGTTCCTGTAAAAAAACTAAAACTTTCGATTATGTCAAAAAGAGCTTCCAATTCTGGAGTTGCCAAAACATCTACAAAGCGAAAACATGTTTCGATGTCCATCAAACAAAAAGTGGAATTGCTGCAAAAAATGGATAAAGGCATATCCGTCTCAAAATTATGCGAGGAGTATGGCATTGGAAAGCAAATTGTATATGGCATACGCAAAAAAAAAAGGAACCTTTTGAATTTTTTGTGCATTCCGACACCCCAATGGCAATGAATAACAGGTACAGAAAAAGGATTCGTTATGCTAAAAGTGATGATCATGACAAAGTGATGATTGAATGGGTTAGACAGCATCGCAGCGAGGGTGTGTCATTGACAGGTCCAATGCTAAAACACTGAGTGCACATATTCGACAGGTTGGTTAACCAAATTTAAAAATCATCATGGTATAAGACAATTAAAAATTTCAGGTGAAAAAGCTTCAGCTGATACTGAAACTGCTGAAGAATTTACAGATGAATTCATTGAACTCATTACTAGTGAACAATTATCTCCAGAACAAATTTACAATGCTGATGAAACTAGTCTTTTCTGGCAATATGTACCACGAAATACCTTGGCAACCTCTACAGAAAAGGCTCCAACCGGTGTCAAAGATTCCAAAGTGAGACTAACAATTTTAGCATGCGCAAATGCTGCAGGAAAGCACAAGTGCAAAATTTTCGTAATCAGAAAACATGCACGATTTTGAGCATTTAAAGGAGTAACGATTTTCCCCGTTATATATTGCGCAAATAAAAGAGCATGGATGACACAAGCGTTGATGAAATATTGGTTTGAAATCATTTTATACCCGAGGCTTTGCGACATTTGAATTCAGTTGGTTTACCTGATGATTCAAAAATAGTCCTGACTGTTGCACTTCAGCGCATACTTCACTTAAAGTTTTAGTGAAAGATAATGTATCCGTATTATTCTTTCCTCCAAACTGCACGTCTATCATTCAGCCTATGGATATGGGAATAGTGCACATGCTGAAATGCAAATATAAAGTAGCATTTTTAAAATCTATGTTAAATTTCTTGAAGAATGGCAAGACTATTCAAGAATTTTTGAAATATTTTAGCATAAAATCTGTTGTGTGGAGCATCGCAAGATCGTGGGAGGATGTGTCTCCAAATACGTTAAAAAATTGCTTGGCATAATTTATGGCCAGCTACCATATTTCACGGTGAGGATGATGAAGATGATAGCCGCGAATTTGAAGGTTTTCGGACATCGCAAATTAAAGGTGAAAATTTCCAGTTATTGGATTATGTAAAGAAATGTGGAGAAGCGGTAATAAATGAAGATGATATAACAGAAGTTTTTTATTGCGACGACAATGGCCCAATCATCAATCAATTAACGGATGGCGAAATCTGTAGTATGGTTCTAGATCCAGAAAATACCGCTTTCGATAGTGAAGAAAGTGACAGAGCGGTTATTGAAAATGAAAAAAATTTGATTGACAAGTTTGTTGGTATTCTCGACACAGCAATTACAGGACTTGGAACAGTGGAACTTTGTAACTGAACAAGAAATTATGTCTGCTTATAGAATTAAAGATAAAGTATTAGCACAAAAAATGAAGCAACTTAAAACAACTTACATTGAAAGAAATGTTTAATAAAGTAAACAAATAAATATTAAGCTTTTTTTTTGTAAAATTTGATACCATTTAGATCATAATTGCTCTTTATTTCATAAATTACTGTTTCATGTTTTTAATTGTATAATTTCTGCATGCCATCTTACCAGATTTAAATTGATGATTTATAGTCCGGAAAACCCCCTAATCCGGAATCACAGAGGTCCCGACGAGTCCGGATTACGGACTTTGTACTGTATTTGGAATGTACCCATAAATTCTATTAGAATTCAGATAATTTCATATTTGCCTTCTACTCTCTCTCTCTATATATATATAAAACACACAAACACACACGTTATTTACTCGTGCATTTCTCCTCTTTTTTTACTAAATTTATTATAGAAAAATTGAGAAAGGAAAATTATGCAAGTAATTTTAGAAGGACATAGTTACAGAAGGAACATAACAATGTAAAGCACTGATGAATAAGCTATTGGTAACTGCCACAATATTATTTATTTAAAAGAAACATATGTTCCAATATGAATACATAATGATATTAACATTCCTAACACTAAGATATCTTCATTTTTACTTCCTGTACCTTGGAATCTCACCTGTTCTTCTTATTGTTCACTGTTTCCTTACTAGGCCTCAAAACCATTTAATATTACTGGAACTGCCACCTGTAATGTAACGTATTATACAAGTGTGGTGCAATCCTCATCACCTGTCAACAGTTTGCAAATCGTTGCTATCATCTTCGTCACAATTCAGTCTGTCTTTTCACATATAATGAATGATCTTCAGAACTACTATAAGCATTACATATTCCCACTTTCTTGAAGCTCTTCATTATTATTCTTTCATCAATCAGAGATTACGCACCCAAAATCCATATGCAAATCAAATAGTAAGACGAAAACAATCACTACATGGATGAATATTTCAAATTTCAGGAAAGCCTGATTTTTGAATGCCTTGAAAAAGAAAAAAATTAAAACCTCTGAAATACTTTCAGAGCCTTGTGCCTAATAATGCATAAGGGTGAAATATGCGAATAAATACGGTATGTGTGTGTATTTTTACAGCATAAAATTATATATCAATATCACTTTTGGAAGCTATTAAAATAACAAAATCAAAAATTAAATCCAGATTTTTGAAGTTAAAAGAATCAACATTTCATCTTAGTCAAATTTTACAGATTTTAAATAATAAAAAAAAATAAAAAAAAAACTACAAATAATTCCCATTATCTCGTGTTATTGATCTGGATTTTTTAATCTATATTATTGCAACACAAAATTATCATGCTTTCTTAGCTTAACCATCATTTAGTTAATTTAATTAAATTAGACAATTTCAGAACATAAATATAATTTTACGATTAGGAAAATTTGTTTCGTAAACTTTGTGAATTATGTAAAAGCATATGAAAATAAAAGTCTGCAAATATTTTCCCAATCATGAAGAATAAATTATAGTAGCATGAATAACTGAATTTGCCTTCATTCTTAGAAAAAAATATAATAGTACCAATTAATTCTTTCTAAATATAAAATCTTATATTTATATAAAGCATTTTAGGAATCATACAACGTACCATTCTGGTATAAAAGTAGACTCTATTAGTATCAAAGCAGAAAACATTTATCTTTCTCAATCATCTAGTATAAAAAATGATTCCTACAACCAATACTGCAAAATGTAACATCAGATAAAAATTCTACCATATACAAAATTTTCTTTAAGCTTATGTGATCCTATCAGATTAGAGTTAATTGCAAGTTTGCGGAATTCTTAATCACCATAATAATAATAAATTTCTAAAGAAAGGCCACACTTAAAATACCTATTAGCCACTACAGAACTTAACTATGCTAATTTAAGAGTTTATGGTTTACTGTGTGTGCACACACATTTTCTGACATAATAATTATGCTGCTATTTATAGATATAGCAAAATATGCAACCAACTTTTTCAATTTGAAAATAAAATAAAATTCTCAGGCAACAATATATGATTTGCTGTTTCCAGAAAAGAACTCAACATTTTCCTCTTCAGAATGTTACATTATCATTCAATACAATATAATGATACGGAACAATGGTCTCAAACTCACGACTTCCAAAGTAATTTTATATGACTTGAGAATATATTTCAACTGTGTACACTTGTTGCAATGATTTCAAGATTTTAATTATTTGAATTATTATTAAAAATGAATGTGAATAAAGCTCCAGAAAATATATAAATGAAGCTAATTAATTTACAGTCAGATATAAATCTTATTCAAGGATTTGAAGTAACAGATTTGATTAACTTTTACTCACATTTGGCAAGATACTGAGTTACAAATTTTTTCAAGAAAGGAAACCAATTGGCTGATGAGCATCTACAATCCGTAATGAAAATAATTACTAATAATTTTTTCCAAGGTTACAAACTTTATCAGAATCGAAACACCATCAAGGGTCAAGCTACAGTAAGAAATTAAGAATTTATAATTAAACATACAAGCATGTATTTGCTGCCAAAAAATTTAATGAAGGAGCCAAAGTTGTCATTATTTATTCTCAATTTTTGTCTCACTTGAAAGGATTCTCTAAAAATTTAAAAAGTTTTCATAATTTATTTATCTTTATTTAATTTGAGTAATTTAATTAGTGGTTAATTAAGCACATTTAAATTATTTGTAAAGTATTAATTTAAAAATTTAATATTTAGCTGTCAATATGTTTGAACTACAAAGTGTAAGCATCAGTAATTTCTTCTAGATACCAACCTTCAGATTTTAGACAAAAAAAAAATTTATATATTTGAACTATTTTCTTTCATGTTATTATCACTGACATATGTTTCGATAAATATTTAGATAGAGAAATTAAAATTTAGTTAAAATATTTGTTATTTTGTTGAGCAAAAATTTTTTTATTATAATATGGCTCATCAATTGCTTTCAGATCGTGTATTCAGTCTCAATGGAATTTGAGTTTAAGACCACTGATATAGAAAATATAGATGAAAATGGATATATACATACATATGCATTTACACACATAGTGTCAGAGTATATGTATGAGTGTATAAATATATCACACACATACACTCATAAGCTATTTATCACTCCTTTTCAAATCAGGGAATCTCTTCAGGGATGAAGAGCATCTGCCAGATCAATAGGGTTGTTTCCTATTTGCTGGATATTAATCCCAAAAATTTTCTTGAGGAATACCATTTATAAGAATACAATTCTACAATAGAATTTTTACGTAAAATAAAATTACTTCCATAATTTCCTAGATTAAAAAAAAATGGCAGGTAATGAAAAACTACAAAATAAAATCAATTGTTCTCTGTTTATAGTAAAGGATTATTAAGAACTACCCGCTTCTTCCCTCTCTGAGTTACTTCTACAAATGCAGCAAACCATAAATTGAATTTCACATTTTATTTTTGAACATGGGATTAAAAATTTTTTATAAACTTCTAAAGCATACAAAGGGGCAGAATTTTCAACACAAAATTGCTTAGAAGAAGAAGTATACACATTTCTGAAGTTTTCTAATTCAAAAGAGGAACATGGTTTGAATATTTATATAAAGCATTTTTTTTTGTGTCAAAAAATGTGAAACATCTACACATAAATAAATATATGTGTTAAACATGAAAAACCTCACAATCTTGAAGCTTTTGAATAACACACACAGATAAAAAGTACTTTTGACATGAATCCATTCAAGTCCTAAGTTAAAAGAATTCCATTTCAAACGGATGAAATTTTCTCATAAATAAGAAAAAGGAAGAATATTTTTAAACACGAAAATGACAAGACTATTCAAATCCTAATAAAGTAATTATACAATTATTCTAAAATACTTGGCTTAACATAAATGAAAAAGCAAGCTACAAATGTATAAACTATATTAAAAAAAAATTATGCTTTCTGATGAAATTTTAAAATTTGCATTAGTTTTACATTTTTGAATAATTTCTTCACAATCAACAAATTTTAGCCAATTAAATAGCACAGACTACCTACAACATGCAGAAATAGCACTTGATACTGTAAGCAAGACCAGGACTGGGATTCTACAAATAGGGCTCCCAAAAAACAGACTTGAATTTTTTTTATGCAATCTTAAAAGCACTTTTTCCTTTATCTCGGTTATAATTGCTCATATCTGAGATTTCTGTTCAAAATAATTGGCAAACACATATATATTCATAATCACCTGCAAAATTAATACTGACAATTTAATATATAAAGAATTTTATTTGAATAATTTTAAAAACTAATTTACATAAATTAAAAAAGATTTTATACTTACAAAAATTAAAACATTTAGCAATTAAAACATATGGGAACCCTATTGTAATGCACCATATAGCCCAGCTAATAACACACAGATTTTCATGCCACTAAGCTCATCGTTGTGGTTCGTTACATTTGAACGTAGTTACTTGGAAGATGATACACTTATAAAATGTAGAAAAACAATCAAGTAGAAATGTTTAGTGCAATAAGATATAAAACATCAGTCGACGACATTCAAGTTAAATCCTAGCACTATGCCATAATATTTGGAATAGCAAGAGCAATATCACGAAGTAATGCCAAAGTCTTTCAGATGATCTTCAATGTCAACTCGACATATGGGACACCGTTTGTTAGTAGTCAGCCACTGATCAACGCATTCAATATGGAACAAGTGCATACAAGGTAACCTCCTGAAATAACAGTCATCAGAAAAAATCTTAAAAATCATTAACAGAACAAAGATACAAAATATATTAAGAGATTCAAAATTTATATTTCAAAATGAAAAACACACCAGCAATAAAATTCAAAGTGAACAAATTTAAACCATGTAAAATGAATAGTTAGTTGGAACGTGAGCATTTTTCTCATGTTATGGATCTTCAAAGACAATGTGTTTTTATTTATCCTATGTGACAGCAGACAAAATTCTAAACATTCTCACCTTTTCTATTTGCATACTCCTCTATTACATCTAGCATTATCCAAGCCAGAACTGAGTTGCATAAAAAATCTGCTGTCTGGAAGCTGAACAGATTTTTAACTCTGCTGCCAATCGCATTTTGACTCTAGTAATTTTGTAATAACACTTTCTTTTGCGACTATGTGATATGTTGTTCTCCACATATTTCACAAGGGATTTTTAATGATGTCAATAAATGATTTATATGATTCAGTATCAGACAGTGCAAATGATTCGAATGATTCACCTAATGGATTAAAATTAGATTTTGCCAACAAACATGATATACTAGCAGATCGACTTGCTAAAGAGAAATCTGACCAGGTGGATTTCCTTAACACTGAGGACTTTCTAAAAAACATGAAGAGTAATGTGAGATTTAATACGGATAGCTCAGTGAAGCATTCCTAAATTCTCCCGTGGATACAGACGAATCTTCATGAAGCAGATTTCTGAAATGGAAGAAAGAATCTACAACTTGAGAGGTAAATGCGAGAATTTAAAAGGATGTCATGTATCTGTAGTAATTTATGTAATAATTGTGTTAAACCTAGTGATATGAGTAATAATATTTTAAAATTTAGTGATGCCAGAAAGTTATCATTTTCTCATGTAGTATCAAAACCGGTACGGATAACTTGAATAGTACCCCCTCTCATGTTGTGAAAAGTCCATGAAAAGCAAAAAGTGAGGCAAGGACAAAATTATCCAAGATGGGTTCATTTATCCCAGCAAAATTACCTGCCTTCAGAAGTTGCCCCAAAATAACACTGATTTAAATACTATTAATAAGTTTGATGTTTTGAATAATGCTGATAGTAATGCCATTAATTTGAACAACTAAATGGATACTGACAATGTTAAAAATGCACGTAATAAACTCCAGGAAAGAATCAAACCTTTTTTTTTAGATTCTTGTAAACACAAAAGAGACTAATGACAATGTTTAGAGTATTATTTTAAAAAATACTAAGATCATCAGTAGAAAACCCTTTCTCAAAAGCTATGACACTATTATCAGGGCTTCATTCCCCTTTATTTAATGCGATTAGAATAATGAAGCAAGCTACAACTGTTAAAAAATACAGCACATGAGACTACTATACCTAAGAGGAAAATATGGTACATGAAAATTATAAGGAAAAGAGAACTATATTTAACATAAATAACTCTCATTAAACTTTTTTTTTTAAAAACTACATAGAAAAAAGAATTTACAAGTGATTCTAAGATTGTAGAAGAAACTTTAATTGGACTGCAAATTAGACAACCTTTTCCGAAATTCAGATGAGGCTAAAATAACTCATAGAAAAATAGCTCGATATAAATTTCAAAATGCTTGCAGTAACCTTTGTGAAAATTAAGAAATGTGAAATTCATGAGGACTGTGTGGAGGAACTACTTTCATCCTGAACAGCTTGCGGTTGCAGTATCACATGCAACTTGTATTTAAAAAATCTGAAAATTATTTTAGATGAATATAAAGAAAACTTTCACAAAGCTATCATTAGGATAGGAGGTACAGTACAAATTGAAATTCATATACTGATGGAAGTGAATAAATACACTTAAGTATAAATAGACTCCCACAAGATTCAGTTTACTGCACGCATAAAAAAAAATGAAAAAATAAAGGTACTGTTCTTTAGTTTAACTTTCAAAATGAAAATCAGACCGAGATTGGTTTTGATTACTTATGTTGCTCTCATACTTGAAATGACAGCAACCATAAAAAATGTCGCAACTTTGCACGATTTTTTTTTATTCCTTTAAAAGTGATGCGGAAAATAAATATCACATATAGATTCAAAATAGCAAAGCTTGAAATCATCGAGTTCTGTTAAAATTTTCATTTTTAAGAACTATGCATTGCAATTTATCATGAGCAATGCAATTCCTACTTATTCGCTAAATCCCTATCATGGTCAAATTAACCAGTTTTCTTCTCATCTCCAAAACATAAAACTTTTATGATGAATATTAATAATTATTACTAGTAGCATTTGTGAAATTAAAAAAAAAAAAACAGATTGAATATGCCTATTAGCTAAAAAAACAATTACTAAGGAGGGGGAAGACTGGAACATTACATCCCTGACATTTATTCCTGAGACAAAGACTGCTCTGTTTGCTGATAACCTGGCAATGTGGGTGACCAAGCCAAAGAATACCCAGGATAGGCTTAACACAACACTTAATAAAAGCCCTAGAGCAAGTCAGTTTTTGGTGCTCTTATAATGGCATGTTTGTTAACAAACAAAAAACAACCTGCCATTTTTTCTCCCTAAATAAATGTCTTTTGTACCTATCCTTAAATTCCAGGGTATGGCAATTCAAAGAGCAGACAGCACAAAGTATTTAGGATGCATTCTTGATTCTGAGTTGGAACAGACATACTGATTACATATGTGGAAAAATTGTTAAAAGGCTTCCTGTTCTTAAAAGATTGGCTGGTTGCAAATGGGGTTGCAGCCGAGTTACTTTGAATACCACCTTCAAGCTTTTCATTCAGCCAATCTTCAGTTATTGTAACGAAGTTCTGGTCTCTGCTGCTACTACTACTATTCAGAAACTTGAAACTATTCAAGACAAAGCCCTCCATATTATTACGTGTGCTTAAGAACCACTCCTATTCTAGCAATGCAATGTTTAACACAAAACCCTCCAATAAGAAACATAACTGAAAGAGATGGAATCCTTTATGAAAAACTGATTCGCCTGCCCAACAATACTTTTTGGAGGGATTACGATATTACGATACCAATGCAGAGAGATATCTTAAAACTCAAAAAGGGTTTATACAATATGCTTATTCTGCAGCCACTGATTTGAATGTCTACTTCAGTCCTTAACCTCTCTGTAGGCCTATTTGCTCTTTGGGATATGGAAAGGTGTCTGAAACTGGATATGCAGGTTAATAAAAGTCATATGAGTGAACAACAGGTTTGTGCCATTGCTCTATCTACCATTGAAAACAAATACCCTAGCACATGGTTACATGCCTACACAGATGGATCAATGTTTAATGATGAAGACGGAGTGAAAGCCAGTGTGTGTTGCGACCTTTTTTCATGTTATGCACCAATAGGTGCTCATTCCACCCATCATGATGGTGAAATCGAGGCTATTTATATCGCATTAAAAGCAACTGGCTACCCATTCCTCATCATGAA
>KK115256.1:15169-26216 GCA_000611955.2 Stegodyphus mimosarum | reverse complement strand
TCCCTGTCAAGATAACTGCTTCTATATATTTAAACTCTCGCAATCAATCTCTTGTAGACAAACAACACACAGATAATACCTGTATACTGGAGTGCAGACAGCACTCAATGTCAATCTCTGTTTCTTTCCAGTGGATCCCAACGCTGTATGGCACTCCTGAGAACAAGGCTGCCGACTTTTTGGGCAAAAATGGTGCAATGGTCCTAAAGAGACCTTTGAAATGCCTTTCATTTCATTCAGTCAAACTCCTGATAAAAAGAAGATATACCTCCAGGATAAAGCAGAGACCACTGTGTGACTGACGATACGCCATGGGCCTAACTGCTTGAGGATACACAGTTGATCCCAGATTTTCCTAGAAGTGCAGCTGTGGCACTTTTCCGCCTCACTGCAGGCCATGACTGTTTGCCCGCATACTTGTATTGGCTTGGGCCCCTTATGTCCTCTGTGTGGACAACATCAAATTTTTTATGCTACTCATCTTGACTCGTGCTCTGCACTTCTGTTTTTAAACCGTGAAGTTCAGAAATATTGGAAGGCTAGAGATCTAATGGTGTCACAGCCAAGTTTCTCGGCATTTGTAATAAATAAATAAATAAATAAATAAACAGATGGTAAAAGTATGGTACTTGAAAAAATTTCAGTTCATTTAGTTTCATTAAAATTCAATATAAAAAACAAAGTTACCATTAAAAGCAAGGAATATAAAAAATAATGCAAACAATCAGAGTCACTGTATATGTAGCAACTTACCTAACATCTTCATCGTCTTCAAACTCACAAAGGCAAATTGTACATTTTTCTAAATTGTCATCACTTTCACTGCATTTCACTACCTGTGTTTCACAAAAACCATATTATTATGTAGTTTAAATCAGAAGAAAAAAAGCAAATTCATCACACAAAAAAGATTAATAAGACAATTGTTTAGAAACACAATTTATATAAATACATCTTTAACCTCCCATCCAGGCCATTTATTAACACCCTAGAATAAATTTTGTAATACCTTTAAGTAAATGGACATCTTGAAATATATGCAAGAAATTAGGGCAATATATTAAAAAAAAAAAAAAAAAAAAAAAAAAAAAAAAAAAAAAAATAAAAAAAAAAAAAAAACACACATATAAAGTACCTAGGATATTTTATACTACAATAATAATAACAAATACATTTTTCTCATGGCGGTTTTGAGAAATCTGGGGCTTCAAAGCCAAACTTTTGGCCAGTTGCAAGGTTAAAGAGAACTCATACTAATACTCTAGCACAAGAAAATTCATACAAATGCATCTTAAATAACATTTTTTAAAGTTTTACTATATAACTATAAAAAATCATTAAACTTTAGTTCACTATAGTTTGATGGGGGGGAACCAACAAAATGAAACAAAATTTTAACTTTATTAATTACCTTTTTATATTTATGAGGCAATGTGTTTCGCTCAATAGTAGCTTGCGATGCACCACGATTTGCAGCCATTCTTCGCTGATCAACAATTCGCATATAGTCCTAAGAAAATTATGAAAGTTTACAGACATTTAATTAATGACATGTTCTGTTGACAACACACTTAGGGAAGCAGAAAAAAATTCCAAAAATAATACACCCACTGTAAATATAATATGGTGGAAATCCCTGTTCTTTCTCACCATACGAAAGGAAAATCTTGAGAGTCATGCCTGAAATACGTTGTACTCACACAGCTCCTTATGTCATTAAAAACAGCTCTATGCCACTTTCTAATATTATACAGTGTTAGATATTATTGGACACCCGTGATCACTTTTCTATTTCAGTTAATATAAATACATTAAAAAAAAAGGTTTGGTTTGATGAATTAAAACATAGCAATTTAAAATTCTGTAAAGTTTTTTTTTTGATGAATTGCTTTATCAATAAATATATAGAACTACACGCAACTTGATGAGAAATGTCCCATGATAATCAGTAGTCAAGGGTCTGTACAGCACAAAATTATGTGTGTGCAGATTTAAAACCTATCATCAAAGATAAAAGAGTGCACTGAGAAAAACATTATTCTAATCCTCTGAGATAATTTAACTAAGCAGTGGATGAAACCATTTAAACAAATTCATAGCACACTACATGATGAAGGAGTTGGTAGGTCTAGCATAAGCAGCAAGATGATTTTCAGTGTGCACGACAGTTTCCAAGAAGTCCAAGGAAATGCATTTCTACTGTAAGCCCAGAACTGTGCATTTCAAAATCAACAGTTCATAATATTTTGCAGAAGAAATTAAAGATTCAAGCATATAAAACTTAAGCAATGCAAAAGATGCTTCCATTTGATCCATATTTCCATCTTAATATATAATATGAATTTCAGTTGGATATGCTGAATCGAGTTGAAAACAACAAAAACTTTTTCAATATTATGGTCTTTCATGATGAAACCCAATTTTATATATCACATAACATGAATCATCATAAATGACAGATATGGACAGAAAATTACTATTTGTTTCAGTTGAATTAGAATGTGATTCTAGGAAAGTTAACACGTAGCACATCCTATGAAAAAGAAAAGTGGCCAGCTCTTTCTTCTTCTGCAAAAACAATAGAAATGGTAATAACATCTACTCAGATGAAATGTTCATTATTTTCGATCAAAACATACGACAGTGTTATTTTCCATTAAGATGTTGGAAAATGTTGGATGTTCTTATCTACTTTATTCGCATCAGCAACATACATAATGTTGCTAATGTGTGTACATAATTGCCTAGATGAGCATTTTCTCAAACATATGATCCAACCACCATGGTCATAGTGGTCTCATTCCATGGCATCCTCACTCTCCAGATGTCACTGTACTATATTTTTTCCTTTGATGTTATGTTAAAGATCATGTCTATCATAAATCTTGCAGGAAATGAGGCAGTATATCACAGCTGCTATTACTAGTTCCTCAGATGCCTAACTGTTCACTCTCATGCTTGATAGCCACAAGTTGTTATGGATTTCAGAAAGCAGCTGACCTACAACTATTTATATATATATATTTCAAGTGGATTATATATTGTTACGGATTTCAGAAAGTAGCTGATCTAATTTCTTTATATATATATTTTCAGGTGGATTATATAATGATTAGATTATATTAAGTAGAAATTGTTTGAATTCATAAAGCTGCAATTAAAACAAAATTCTGAAAATTTTTCTTTTTTTGGAACCATTTAGCAAAGTAGGCAAAGGCACTGGTGAGATCGAGAACAGTGTTTAGCACAGTGGCTAAACATCTGAAGGCACAGCAACGAGATTGGAAATGACATTTAGCACAGTAGATAAACATTTGTGGAGGACAATGTATCAAAGACAAGAAACCTTTATCCAATAACAGTCAACTGCTCCTCTGTATTCATTCATAGTCTTTTGTGGGTAGCAGGAAGTCTGAAGAAGCCTACAACCAAACTTTCACCTCTACCTTTGTATTAGGACTGAAGCCTGACAGGGTGGAAATGTGTTCACTCCAACGTCCGATGATCATGTTAGTTACACGATACAGTGTTGTAGTTGCCATGGATTTCAGAACATAACTAAAATATAATTATTTTTATACTTTTTAAAAGTGGATTATATATTAATTGGATTATATCAAGTAGAAATAGTTTGAATTCATCAAAGTTGTATTTAAAAGGAATTTCATGCTTTTATATTGTCATTTAGATTAACTGCAAGTAAACACCTGACATTACCTGGCATACCGTTGCTAACACATAATTACGGACAACAATGAGATCTCACAAAAAAATTTATTCACTTCTGTAATTAAATTGTTAATGAATGAAAACATTTATAATTCCTAATATAATCTTTCAAAAACTTCTCTACTAGTGCTTTGTAACAGAATTTTTAAATGTGCCTGCCTGTAATATATATATTTAAAATACATCTTTTAAGATGGAGTAAACTCTTTCATCATTATGATAAGCAGAAGTCAAGATTCAGCTTTATGTTATGCAATTCATTTTGATGTTATGAAACTCACGTTTCATGTTGTGTGATTTGATCAGGGATACTGAATTCTATGATAAATATGACATTCCTCCCAACAGGTTATCCATTTTAATAGAAAAACAGAACAATTTCAGAAAGCACCAGCTAAATGTTTTTCTAAAGTGCAAAATGCCTTTTCAGCACTTTTCTCTTCCTTCTGATTTTTGTGACAGAAATACTTTTCCCAACATCAAAACAGCTGTCTTAAAATGGTTTAATTATGGAGCAAAGACTCATTTTAATTTTGCAAACAGTGTGATATTTTATAAGTAAGATTTTCATGATATACAATTATTGAATGTAGAAAACTTCATTAAAACACCAGCAAGTTCACAACATTTAAAGACATATAGAATGATATCTTTTAGACACCACATGACAAAACAAATGTTCTGTCTAATGTGTTAATAAATAAAATTCTAGATTTATTGCAGGCTGTAATGCTAAAGCAGTTGTCGATGTCATCAAACTTTCACTTTCAGTGAAACAGGAGTCCTCTCAAACAAGATCAAAATGTTTTTGAGGGATATCATGTCCTGGTAGAAAGTTAAGTAAAATCATTTTACTGTGGTACAGAACAAAATGCTTCTGAATCAGAAAATCCCCTATACTCTTATAAATAAATAATACTATGAATAATACTCAATGAATAACTCAATAATGACTGATGATAAAAATTCCTAAATGGTAACTGCTCATGAAAACTCCAAAATCAGTTTTTAACACTAAAGAAAACATTTGGAAAATAAATAAATCAGTCAATAAAAACTATTCTAAAGAAAGAAAAACCATGTTCTATCTTTAAAACAGGAATGAAAAACACAGAAGAGTTACAACGTCATGATTTCTTTATTTACAAAACTAACGTCATGATTTTTTTTATTTACCAACTAATGATGTTAAAGCTAAAAAAAGTTTAAAAAAAAAAACCCTGGATTGGTGCAGATCTTGGTGAAAGAAAAAAAGCAATGAATGTTTTTTTTTTTTTTTTTTTTTTTTTTGTCTAATTTTATACATATAACTTATTTTTGAGTGCTAATATAACTAAGTAAGACATACACTCACTTCTAGCCTAGCATGCACTTGGCGTGGCAGCACAGGTATGTAATGGTGAAACATTGGTGGAGTAGGAGGAAGCTCAGTCAATTGAGGCAAGCTAAATATATCAGGAGGCCTAATACTCATAGGCTTAAAAAAGAAAACAACATACTTTAGAATATATTTATGAATAATACATACTTCAATTATGCAAATTAAAATATATATCTACAGCCAATTTTTAGTAATCTAAATCGTAATGAAAGTAAATAAAAAAATATTTCATTTGAAAATTAAAACCGCACCACATTAATGCCTGTATAAGCTGCACTTTTGACCAAAATTATAACAGAGCCTATACTTTAGTTAATGAAACTATTTATTATCATTAAATGCCTTTATTTGAATCATGCTACTCTCAGAATCTAATTCTTTTTCCTTTTAGGATACAAAATTTTTAAGAAAAAACTGCATGTGTTCAGGAGGTCTAAATTTTAAATCATTCTGGATATTGGACATTCGGAATTTTAGACTCTGTGTTGTATTCTTTTTTAAACTATCTGAATCAAGAAAATGTACACAGCAAGATAAAGATTTAATATGCCTGAGGAATATTTAATATAATCTTTTCTTACATAACATGAAAAAATTAATCATCATGGCATAATTTGTCAAAATTGTATATTAAATACAAAATAACATTCCAGGATTAGAAACTAAACCATCACATTGACTGTGATAATAATCTGTTATTACCTTGTTTCTTATTCAACTATCTATATTTTGACATATAAAATTTTCTTCCTTTTATGTATAAAACGCAAGTCATGATTTATACAGCTAAAAAAATTAAATCACATATGAAATTATTTACACATATAAATAAAACAGAATTTTTAAAATATTAAACATCAATGCATATTTAAACAAAATTACAATATGAACACATAAATATTAAAAACTACTGCTATAAGAATAAATTTCAAGACTCTGAACAATACTGCATATTTTACATTCAGAGTAAAATGATAAATAAGATTCATCAAGATTAAAGATACTCCATTCAATTAAGTTCTGTAGTATTCTAATACTATTTATTAAAGCAGAAGAGAAACACGTCAAGTGAAACATAAAATTAGTAACATAACAGCCTAATCTATCCCAAGCTCCAGGTTTTTGTATTACTAATTTTATAACTATTTATTAACTTTTAAAATTTTAAATATTGTTTTAGCATATCAAATCAGATACAGCAGATTGTTCAGAAAGCATAGCATGTCGCATCGGCTCTGCCGTCTTCATGGTTCAGTTCTATCATGTACATAAGTTTTGACAAGAATCTTAAAATTATATTACTAATTTTCCATTGTTTAAATCTCCATTTATTCTTTTGATTTCTCTTAGTTAATTCAGGTTATTTTTCATTTAATTTCTTCATGTCCATAGCCCGGCATTTCCTAACACTTGGATTGTCCTATATATGGAACTATTCTTTTGAATTTATTTTCTTCACTCACTGTTTCCTGCTCACTTTAATAGTAATACTTTTCATTTCATTTTTTGTTCTGATTCATTTAATTTTTGTTCTGATTGTTGAACTCCCTTTACTTCATCAGTTTCTGATTACTAGAACTTTGTTTAGGCTGGTATTTAGAAATACAGTGCTACTTTAAATCTATAAGTTCAGTAAGCCAAAAAATCTTAACAATACCTTATTCCTCATTTTAACAATGCACATATAAGTGTAAATGCTTACAACATGACACTTAGGTAATGATGTAGTATGCAATCTACCACTTTTGCTTAGTTATTTATTTTTTAAATGGTGCTACTAAAATGCTCTTTTAGACTATGAAAATAAATACAAAAATTAAGAATACATGAATGGAAATCAGATATTAATATAATAGCCCTTTAAATTTCAACAACTTCATAATTAAATAATAATGGCTTCATAAAATAAAAAAAAAATCCAACAGCTTTCATATTTGAACATGCAATAAAATGGTAGGAAAAATATTATTAAAACAATAATGAATTTTAGTGACACATCTCAAAGATAAATAACTAAAAGTACTTGACTGCATACCTACATCATTACCGAAATTTCACTGAACCAAAATCCAATACTAGGAGAAAGACAACTTATTAATTTATATTACTTGTTCTTTGAGCAATTGAGGTGAAATGATTTTCTTTACTAATAGTGTGCATTTCACCTTTTCAAACTGATTTATGCTATTCACGTTTTGAATACAATTTTAAGTTGTTCTCAGACAGAATTAGTTGCAAAATTTGCTTTATGTTTTAAAGACATATTGTGCTTCATTAAATTAGTTTTATGTGTACATATTTACATAGTTTGCAAGAAGCTTTTGCCTTGGCTGTTTCCATTCCTTCTAGCAAATCACCAAAGATGGATATGTTAAATAAAGTAGACTGAAATGTAGTTTTCCTCCCTCATAATTCATATTTTAGTTAACATAGCAAATATACTCTAACTCTGAAAGCCTACTTACTCATACATCATTAAAATATTAAACAAAGCAATTAAGCAAACACGTGAAAACACCACTCACTAGGACTGAAAATTGAGTCAGAGTGCGCTCATGCTCTAAGTGGCAATTTTAGTTACGCTTAGATAAATTATTACTTTTTATCATCAATTAATTTTCATAGATACATTATTTTAACACTACAATTTTATGATATAATAAAAATTTTAAAGTAGCAAAAAGCAGCACAAGAAAATGATGAAGAAGAACAGAATTCACAAAATCACATAAATTTCAGGGTACCACAGATTTGTCGAAAGCAACAAATTTGTAAAAAAAATCACACGATCTGGCAAAAAATTCAACTTTGCCTCGTCACATCCAATAAATGTATGAAAGACAATTGAATTGCATCGTGTATAACATGATAGTAGCAAAAGGAATAAATAAGCAGAAATTAATCAACATGTAACTCATTTTAATAAAGCTAACACTGAAAGTAATTTAAAAATCTCACCATTCCCGTTGGAAGACCAATAACAGATGGCACACTAAAATGATGCAATCTTGGAGGAGGTGGATGATGATAATGATGTTGATGTATATGATGGTGGTGAATGTGTCCTGCTTCGCTGCATAAGAATAAAATTTTAATTTCTTTTAATCACTTTATTTCCATTTCAAAGAATAATTAAAATATTTAAAACAGAAAAATTTAGTTGCACACAATTTACACAAATATACAAATATATGTATAACACAACTTCCACATTTCATCTCACACCTGACTATTTATTCTACAACAAGGTTTGCAGTGTTGAAACATAAATACATTTAATTTTAAAAAAAAGAGAGAGAGAAATGTGTACACCACATGACTTCCTTGTTCGGAATATTAAATTATAAGATTTTTTACTGCATTTCATTTAAACTTATTTCCTCGAATTTCATTAGAGATATACCTTTCATTCAATTAATTCAGTTCTTACTTTGCGGCAAGACAAAACTACATAACAACTGTAAATATTTTCATTGAAAACTGAAAGATACAGAAATACATAAAACAGTTAATACAGTTGAAACAATAAAAAAAATTACAATCATAATTACAGTTTCTACACAAAAACAAACAATTCGGCCAGCAGGCAAGAAGGTAGATTTTTCTGTGCCCAAAACTGAAATTACTTTTGGTCTCGCTCGGCAAAAAAGATACTGAAGGCGTAGGAACTGACTTTATTTGTTGTGGATGCTATGCTGAATCAATATATAGGATAATTTAACAACTTAAATGATAATTCCAGAATGGATTAAGCATGATTTAATTTGCAATAATAAAAGAAGATGTTATCTTTGTTGTTGCAAAGCTTAATTTCTTTAGATTGGCAACAAATCCACTATTCCGCTAAGTTTCAAATCTAAACGAATATGGCTGTTATGGTAAAAAAACTAGGCTTAGCCGCAATTAAACAACTTTTAAATTGTTGATAATTCTACAACTATTACATGGAAGTTAACTAAAGGCATAAAAACTGAACTGGAAGATTAGAACAACATAATTCAATCATTTTTTAAGTAAAAAAGGCACAATTTACCAACATATAAAAATAAAAAATTGAGCTCACAGAGCTGAGTAACAGAGTGGGTATGTGTGAATATATATATATATATATTACTGAGAAAGTTGACAAATTTTCTATATGTTGTTGGGAGAATAAACTAGAAAAACCAGTAGTAATCTGCACGTAGTGCTGCAGGATTTCTTATACCATCTAATATGGGAAATGAAATATATGAGAGAATTATTTAAGGATTGTAAGAACCATATATATATACTTTTGGTGCAGCCGATCGCCACCAAAAAGGGAGGTGCACAACTATATGCTATATCAGTCCTATACAAAAAAATTGCAACGTTCTCAGGCTACTTGTTTCTGAGTTATATGAGATACGTACATGCATACAGATGCGACTAAAAAAACTCTTCTGAATCCATTTCAAATCAGTTTAATAATTCATTTTTGGAAAAAGAATTCTTTAGTCTGTTCTTATGTACTGCAAAAACATCGTTAAATTGTATTAAAGAATGGCCAAAATAGATATTTTCGTTGAAATATGGTACCAGAATAATTTTTCATGATTACAATACTTCCTTTACTTGTTAGAAGGAAGTAAAAATAAAGAATTTTCTGACATTTATGAAATGGCACAAATTGTCTTATCTCCAACATAGATGATGAGTGTGACACTTCCTTATAGAAGATATCAAAACATATGACTATTTTAGGTTTAGTTTGATTGATTAGACTATGGCAGAGCATGAAGAAGCTTTCTGTTTTGCGGGTCACCTCCTATTGGAAAATGGCTGAAATCTACATCTACATCAGCTGGGAAACCAAGAAGGTGCTCAATGCAGCCATCATGTTCACTAGGATTAGAACCCATGTCAAACTCTCAGTGTTTAGCAACTTTACCACTTGGCCGCTAATGGGTCCAAATTAAGAAAATCTGACCTTTGAGAATTATGTTGGAATTTATAAAAACATGCAACTTGTAAATTATTTAGCTGATGCAGCTTAAGAGCAAATTATTAAATTCTCAATGACTCAATAGTTTTTCCAATGAAAATAGGCCTTCTGATTGTCAAATAAGACATGGATGTACGGCCTATCTACATTCAAGTTTCCATGGATTTTTCTACGTGCAAAACAAATACAAACCAATCTTCCATACAGTAGTCTTCATAAAGGCATACTTCTCCTTAGGCAGATAGTTCTAATGTTCTTCACTGTTACAGAGAATATATGGCATAAAATTTTTTGAAGGAGAATAAAACTCATGGAATATTTTCCTTTAACGAACACTTTGCAAAATGCAATAAATCAAGAGTTCAGGACGCCACCTAAAACAAATTAGCCTATATAATTTTATTTTAAAAAAATCTGATACAGACACCACATGACTTCCTCGTACAGCCTACTAAATTATACACATTATTTTGGTACATTTCACTTAAACTTATTTCCTTGAATTGCATAAGAAATATATTTCCCATGCAATTAATTCTGCTCTCACTTCAATGCACGGCAAAAATATACAAAAACCCAAAACATCTTCATTAAAAATGGAAAAATATAGAAAAACATAAACATAAAACACCAAAACAATTAAAACAGTTTAAAAGCAATTTTTGCAATTAAGAGTTTCTACATAAAAACAAGCAACTTGGCCAACGGGCAGGAAGGCAGATTTTTTGGTACACAAAACCGAAAAGTTTACATTTGACCCCACTTGGCAAAAAATGAAGGTGCAGAAACTGACTTAATTCACTATTCTGGTAAATTTCAAATGTAAACAAACGGCTGTTAGGTTAGGCTCAGTCATACACAACTTTTAAACAATTGATCATTCTACACTACTGCATGCAAATTAACTAAAGGCATAAAAACCTTAACCAGAACATAAGAACAACCGAATTAAATCACTTTTAAAGCAAAAA
>KK115256.1:0-14045 GCA_000611955.2 Stegodyphus mimosarum | reverse complement strand
ATTAAAATCTGAGTGCGTAACAGTAATTTCATACACTAAGATGAAGTGTTCTAGTTCGGAAAAAAAGTATCTGTAAATGATGCGAAAGGAATTGAGTAATATGACAGATGTAGATGGGACTAAGTACACCTTATTACATTGTTTGAAAAAAGTTTTTGTCAGAAACAGTCACATCTGAAGTAGTTGAAATTACTCATCCTTTCCTCCAATACCAAATTAAAATTTTCTGAGTAACATTTTCATAAAATATTTTTATTTTCCACCATTACTTTTAATTTTTTTTTCCATATCCATGATTAAGGCATCACTTAATGAAGCCATAACGAAGACAGCCAAGGCAGATTTAAATATTTGTTTTCATTTTAATTTACATTTGCAGTTACACAAAACTTGGCAGACTAATTGTATATGTTCCAAAATACTGCATATATATTTTTTATACTACAGCAGTGAGAGTAAAGAAACATGGCAGCATATTGTTGCCAAGAGAATCGGATGCGAAATGCAATGTAGTTTCAGGACAAAATCTTAATTCTGAATGAATAAGTTACTACTTTGATATTGTTTCATTGGCTAACCAATACCCAAAATCATTACTGGCTGTTGGAGCTGCACTTTGCAAGACCATTTACATAACCAGCATTGTGTAAAAGTCCAACAATAGTGGCTATGAAGTTTACAATGATGCAGTCTAGAGAGGTTTATTAGAAGCAACTATTATTCGTAGAACAGAAAGAGGAAACAGCCAAATTAAAATGAAGAGGCTACTGCAATTTAAGTTAGAGTTTTGATTCACACATTTTTATTTTAGATATCCAAATATCGGATATATGTATAAGTACAAAATCTAAGATCTAGATACATCAGGACTTTGGGAAATTCTGAATTTAAGTTCATCAGTTTAAATCTGGTAAAATAGCATGTAAAAATTAAAAAATCTGAAATAGTTGTTTATGCGATAAGCATTCATGACCTTACGGTATTAAAATTTATCCCTTCCCTCCCAAAAAATGGCTCAATATTTATTTTTTCCCTCCATTATACATTTTTTCCAATATCATCCTTTAAATATTCTTATTTAAATTTATATATTACAAGTTCCGTCACTATGCACTACATGGAAAGGGAGAGATGCCCTCTGGAGGTCTTTTTAAGGGAAACAGGCTCGTATCCACATTACACATGGAGGAGAAGGGGAAACCCTGTGCAGCCAACCCGTTTGCCAGGACTCAAGACCCAGACTGAAAAGAGCAGCTTTACTGCTCGACCACTGGTGAGCCGATGTACGTTGTAAGATTTTTATAGACAGACATAATTTCTTATTCAGTTACAAAGCTCCAGTTCTGTAATTAACATGTCAAGAATTCCCACTAAACTGTCAATCAAATTTCTTTCATTCTCAACAATTTCTCTCACTCACTTCACTAGTGATATTTACTGGATTTAGAACCACCATACGACAGATTTTGCTGACTTTGATTAGTTGACTGATTGCTGGGGCATTGTTATTGCAATGGAATAGTTCTGTTACAACATCTTTATTTATCACCACTTCTCCACATTTCTTCATAAACTGGAAAATTTCACTTTTATTTGCAATATCCCAAAACCTTCAAATTCATGGCTATCATCATAAAGATTAACAAGCATCCGCTATACTCAAGTGGCGATGTAGCATGCAATTGGAGACAAAAGGCACAGTTTTCCAGTAAAATTTGTCTTGCTCTTATCGCACTCTGAGTTAACTATGTTTGAATTACATTAGTTTCATTATACTTACATATATTGCCTGCATATGCTTAAAGCTTATCCGAGTATATGAAATAAATTTCCACATGTATTCAAGGCAATGTTTTGCCATTATTCCATTTGCCATGAATTTTCAACCCTTTTATAATTCCAAACAATTTTTTGTTATAAGAATAATGTACAGAGGGATGTCAATAGATAATCACCAGCTACGTGCCAAAAAGGGTAGCAGGTGCATAACCAAAAAGTACCCTTAACTCTTTCAATAGAGCACACCTTTGTTTAAGACCTTCCCTCAAGACAGATGAGAATCAAAAGGAATCGTACCACAGGACGAGGCTTATTGGTACCATTTCAGATTATTACTTCTGCTATCATATATATTGAAACTAAGATTAAATAATCTTTTTCCTTTACATGGGGAAAAAAATGCTTACTTTGAGAAATAATGTTCAAATAAGGGAATAGAATAAGCACTATTCAAATTATCCCAAAGTTTCAATGGGTGAAACACAGTAATATACTTTTTACAAGAATAAGTAACAAAATCTTTCACAGAAAGTGAATGGCAGGCACTCAGTGAGCCGTCTCTGGAAAAATGCCCGCATCAGAATCACTAGTAATCGCTCCCTAACTCTTTAGAAAATGAATCATCACTCTCATTGAATTTGCATACAAAATTAAGAAGGAAAAGATGAAAATGTCAATATACAGGAATTCATAGCATGCTTAAACAATTAAAAATGTCACATTCAACTGATGGGCTGGCTTTTGCCAACCACTGGTTAATATTCAATCAAAATTTTTGCCTGTTAAATCTAACCATTAAAATCTGTTAAACTTGAAACCCATTATACTGAGATCTCACAAACTAAGACTTTACTAATGAAACTAATGCAACTTGGCAGACATTTCAGGGCACATTAACAATTTCAATGGCACTTATTTGACACTGTGAAATGGTATTCAGGAACATGAAATGCTACCTCTACCAGCTGCAAGCAGTACTACAGTAGTCAAAGTTATTGTTAAATCAAAGACATTGAAGGTAATTCATTCAAGGGTACCGTTATTAATTTTTATATTATGTATTTATCATTATTTATTTTTATAAATGCTACAGAATTTCAATCTCAATCAGTCAGTCATTTAACACATGCTTAGAGGTACAAACATCTTCACTGTGCTTCTATTATTTATATATGCACAGGTATTATTATTATTAACACTAGTGTTAGATATATTCAGTAGATAATGCCTATCAGAGACGTGATTCAATAAAATTCAAAAGATGCATTCTCAAAGTTCATTGCAAAATGCCTCACAGCTATTCCAAGTTATCAGATATCTTTTCATTTGCTGGGCAGAGGAAGAAATAAAACTTTTAAATTTTATGCCATATTACAAGAAACTTACGTATTTGTTCCAGATACCAAAGCTTCAGCTTGCATTGCAATAGCATCAGCTTCTGCAGCACAGGAGACTGATTGGCTGGGCACTGAGGTAGGCAGAGATGGCTGTGGTGGTATCACTGAAGGCAACACACTTAGACCAGATGGGCCCGCAGGATTGCTAGCTGGATTGGCCGGAGGTACCAGCAAGGAAGTGTGCATGTAATGCGCAGCTGGTTGGCTAGTAGTTACAGGAGCCGCACTAGCAGTAGCACTGATATTTTGTGTCGTGTCAGGACAGAGGTAAAATGCAGGTGTAGGAGTAGCATGTGCTTGGCTTTCCATTAATTGCAAGGTTAATTCCTGTTGCCTGCAAAAACAAAAATTAAATTTTATTAACCTACAGAAACCTAAAATTTTTAATTTATTTTTACATTTTCATACCTGATATATATTAATACAACATTAGTATAAATCAACAATTTAAAAAATATTTTCAGAAATAAGAATTAATTATGAATTTGTCATATAATAATAAACTTTAAAATCAGTCTATCTAATATTATATTAACACTTGTCACACATTTCACATGGAAAATGATATCTGCTAAATGCAGTTTTAGAAGAGTTACAGGAATAAAACACTGTTTAATTGCATATAATCTGAATGTACACCATCACTTTCACAGGGATATTATTCATTTTAATAGCATATTTATTCATTTCCTAGACAATATGTTAATTGTATTAATCAGAAAATTTTTAATGTCCATTAGAAGTCATATAAAAACTAAGTTATATAACAGAGTTTAATGAGTTGAAGTGAATGTCAAAACATATTATTCATAATTAATAGTAATTTTTATCAATAAAATAAATTTTTATTGAATTGAAAGTTTTCTTTTTTCCTGCTCCTTTCAATTTTTGTTTAAAGAAAATTAAGAGTATTTTATTTTCAACTGATATTAGCATAAGGAATTAATATATCTATAGTAATACCTAAATATATTTAAAAGCACAAATCTTATAGATATTATAAACTAATATTAGGAAAAAATTATAATTTATTTTTTTGTTTGTTTATTAATTTAATTATTCTTCTAATTTAGATTTACTGCTTTCATCTATCAAATATTTTCTTCAAAATGTCCTTGTGACTCCAACTTTTACACCATTTATAAATTGAAATTCGTTCACTATACCATAAAGTACATCACAGCAATATAGTATCTAAAGTTAGAAGAAGACAAAAACATCAAAAAGATCAGCAGTTACAGCTATCCATATGTACATTAACATAACAAATAATGTCATCTCTAATCATATGTCAAAAATCTGAAACACAGAACTGGAGACAGATGATAAGAATTGCAAAAAACTTCAAACTTAATATTCATTTGCATTTTATAATTATAAAACAGCACGTTTGAATAAAAAAGATATTTTTGTTTGCTGAAAGTTATCTTAAAATACTCCCAATGTACAGCAACTTTACCTTTCTGGATTTTACAAGGAAAATTTTTATTCATTTAAGAAAACCTTTCAAATTTCTACACTTGATTTTATAAAAGGCTAATTATTAGTTTTAGGATACTTGCAAAATAGAAATATAAATAGCTATTTAACCAGTGAATTTGCTATCTTCAGCTAAATGAATTTTATGAAAGAAAGAAAAAAAATCAAAAAATGTATTTTTTAACTTGGAAACAAATCTTTATATATGTGCGTATGTGTAATTATACACAGACACTGGATGATCCAAAAGTAATAAACAAATAAATAAATAAAAATGTAGACAGCAGTACAATGTGGTTTTCAAAATGTCCAGAAAAGATGCGTTTTTTTTTTTTTTTTTAAATCAGAATAATTACATTTTTGCAAGATCTTCAAGATGTATCTTTATAAAATCGAACACATACAGGAACTACAAACAATCAATTTTGAGAGATATCACGAATTTAAAAATTGGGCCTTTCAATGGTAAAATAAGCTAGAAAACAATGTAGACTATCTGTTCATTGGGCTGACAACATAAGAATTACAAATAGAATTACAGCCTCTTCAATACCATGCCGAGCGTCATGCCAAATCTTTCTGCCACAACACTGAACATTTGTAATCTTAGTTGCATTGTAAACTGTGCTGCATCACTGTACAAACTTCCGACACAACTGAAGCACCTCCTGCCAGTTAAAACTAGTACTATTCTAGCATTAAAATCTATTATTATTATTTTTTTAAAAATCCCATAATTTCTGTGCATTTCTATAAAAACAGCATTGTCTACTATCTGTAATTTTCACTTTATCTGTTGCTTTGAATCACCCACTATACAACAAACACCAACCAGAAATGCAAAAAAACCATGAATTTCTGGCAGGTTTGTGAATTGCAAGATGAAGCCATTTCAAGTAAGTACTCCAAACTAACATAAATTCACTTTATAATGAACAATTCACATTACTGAACTATTCCTAATGTGATTCTGGTGTAAAATATATTAATATACATCAATAAATGATAGGTCATTAAATTTAACCACACTACAATTTGCACATTAATTATGAATTGCATTTTAATCATATTTAAAAGTACTTTGACATATAAAAGCTTTTCCTTCCTACTTACAATTTCTTCAGTTCAAAAATGCAAGAAAATTACAAAATAACACCAGTCAGAGAATATAAAATTCAGAATATTTAATCATATATTGATGAAAAATGAAGTGCTGTAATTTTTAGCTCAGTAATTCTAATTATAAAAATTCTCATGCTGTAAAGCTGTTTTTAAATGGCCAAATTTTGAGGAAACAACTGAAAATTTGCAAGAAAATGGAAAACTATTAGAATGTGACTAGAAAATGGATTTCAAGATAGCTGCTTCTTATTCTCCCTATTTATAATTGGAAAGGGAACATTTGGTGATATTCTGTGAAGAAATTCCCACACACAACTACTGACTGGGATAATTACCTCCATGGTGTATGCATGTTTTTTATGGGAGGCGATATAAAAAATAGACAGCACTCAATGCAATATTTAAACAGACACAAGAGCATCTTGTGTTAAACAAATGTTTTCTCCAAACGTTGGCAACAAGTTTGCGACTTTTCAGTCAGGATACCAACAATCAGAAAGTAACCATTTTTATTTTGTGTTTTTCTCTTTCAACTCTGTTATTATTTTCTGAATATCCATATCGCAATCTCAACATCTGCAGAACTGCCATGTTTTAGTGCATTTGCCAGTCTACATGTGACAGAAATCAACCCATGCATGATGTTTGAGTATAGTGAATTTATATGCTTTATATTCAACAGTCATTCTGCTGAATAGTATTTACCAAGTGTAAAAGCATACATATCTGTAAAGCAGATTTTTGTTCCCTCCCCAGCCCTCTCATAAAATTCCTTGATTGATTTTTTTCTTATGAATGTTTTATTATTACTATTATTATTCATGAATAAAACTAGCCATAAAGACAACCAAACAATTTTTTTTTGCTAATTCACAAAGTTACCAATTCATAGGCAACTTTTTGTAGTGATGCAAATTTTTACTCTAAATAAGCTTATAAATTTTTACAGGAAAAGCAATATATTATTACATTTCTCAAATACTGTAAATTTAATTCAATACCTTAAACTGCATTATAATGCATAATGAGCTTACCTTTGCATAAGCACGCTGTGCTGATAATACCTTCTCCTATTGACTTCTTGCATATAAAAAAAAAAAAAAAGCATAAGGAAATTTACATATTTTTCTCACAAAAAATATTATTAAACTTTTCACTCTCTCCACACAAACAACTGCCAAAGTTACAGACAAAACATATTTAGTTTTAAAAATGGTTTTTAGAAATAATACACCCAGCATTATAAGAGCTATTAATTGCATTTTTTTATTTCTAAACACTTTTAATCTAATATGAACATACTTATAATTTCATTGTAATTTTTCCCAATCAGAAAATACATTAAGTAATGCTTATGAAATTAATTAGCAAATATAGGTGCTTATTAACCAAATTTACTATAGCTTTTCAGAATCAATTTACCTTTCATAACAGTGGAAAGATTCTAATTCTCCCCAATAAAAACACAGCAGGATGTCTATTCTGATGATAAATCAAATAATAATAAATCAAAACACAAGGACTTTGGACTCATTACAGATTTATTTACATTTGTGTCATAAATTCAGACATGTATCCTCCTTTTTTGTATATCTTCCTTGTTTGTAATATATAATACCTATTGTTCAAAGGATTTCATTAACTTTATACATCATAGTTAACTTCTTAGTGTATGTAAGTAAAACAGTACAATTTAACAAGCTTTACATGAATTTTATTTGTCCAAATAGATCTATACCTGTATTCTTTGTAAAGCTACACATCTTATAGAAAATGGAAGGCAAACGCCCACATAGATATCAGATTTTTTTAGTTCAACAACACGAAATACATTTTCTTTCATTCTACACCTTAAGAGAATGATGATTAATACTTACTAGTACCTGCTAATGCTTCTAATTTATGGATCTGCAGCAAAAGAGCCTCCAACTTAAAAAGCACTATGCACATTATAAATAATCTTATTGATATCATTTGAGCTATTTAGAAAGCTGAAAGAGAAGGCAATATACACTCACGTTTGTGAAAATTGCAACACCATGAAGGACTTACGCGAGTGAGCTGAAATTCTCAGGAAATGCAAAGTAGCGCATGATATGCAAATGATTAGAATTGCAAATCCGTAGCGCATGCGTATGCTGAGCAGCGCCCTCTGAACGGCTGATGGATCCGAATAAATAGACGGCTGTAGCGAGGCGTGTATGGTTATCGGTGGTTATCTGCTAGTGGTAAACGTTAACTCAATCTGTACTTATGCCTCGTCGACGAAAGAGAGCGAGATTTGAACAACTTACAGAGTTTGAACGAGGGAGAATCATCGGCCTTCGTGAAGCTGGATTGTCGTATCGTGCAGTAGCCTCTCGTGTGCAGCGTAACAGCAGCACAGTGATGCGCGTTTGGAAGCAGTGGACGGACGAGTGTCGGACAACTCGGAAATCCGGGAGTGGACCCCGAAATGTGACGTCAGCTCGCGATGATAGACACCTGGTCCGCATGGCGCGGACGGACCGTACAGCTTCCTCTAGACAATTGGCAGCACTGTGGTCAATAGCTACAGGTGTTTCATTGTGTGCTTCATCAATTCGTAGACGTCTGCTGCAGTGTGGACTGCGCGCACGGACTCCTTTATACAGGATCCCCCTAACGCACGACCATCGCCGCCTGCGGCTACAATGGGCCAATCAGCATAGAGACTGGCGTGCTGATTGGCAGCATGTCGTGTTTTCTGACGAATCCCGCTTTAATTTGTGGTACCATGATGGCCGCATTCGTGTCAGACGCTATGCCGGTGAACGCCACCTTCCGGAGTGCATTATCGAACGCCACAGTGGACGAACACCCGGAGTTATGGTCTGGGGCGCCATAGCATATCATAGACGATCTCAATTGCTACGAATTGTGGGCAATCTGAACAGCAACCGGTATATCCGTGAAGTTCTACAGCCCGAAGCTGTTCCCTTCCTTCAAAGCTTGCCAGGCGCTGTATTTCAACAGGACAATGCCCGCCCTCATACTGCTCGGATTGTTAAATCCTTCTTTGCAGCGCAGCAGGTACAGCTTCTTCCTTGGCCTGCGTGTTCCCCGGATATGTCGCCAATTGAACATGTGTGGGATGTCATTGGTCGGCGTCTTGCTCGTGATCCTCGTCCTGTTGCGTCTGCAGACGAACTTTGGGTACGCGTACAAACGATATGGAATGCTCTTCCTCAGTCAGACATTCAAACTTTGTTTGACTCCATGCCACGTCGTGTAGCAGCACTTATTACGGCGCGTGGTGGCCACACAACATACTGATTCTGATCTCTTGTTCTTGTTTGTTTGCTTTGAACATTTAATCATTTATTTGTACCACTACCACTCAACTGTGTATTAAATTGCATTCAATTATGACGATTCCTTCTTGGTGTTGCAATTTTCACAAACGTGAGTGTATATATGCTCTTATAAAATTAATACTTACTGCCAAGATATTATTACCTGCCAAATCCTAGAATGTGTAGGGTTCATTCGAACCAAACTCGGTGGATGTGCATGTATTGCTGCTGGATCATGATGGCTGGATGGGGTGGAGACAGTAACAGAATTATAAAGTTGGCCATATGGGGGTGCGCTATTCAAAGCTGGATGGTGGTGAGCAGGAGTATGTACACTGGCAGGCACATAACTGAAGTGCGGACTTGATGCTGCTAGTAATATAAAGTATATTTAAAACTTTTCAAGAAAAATACATAACTTAAAATTATTATGAAAACACATAATTGTTCCAATACATGAAATAAATTATTTTTTAATAATGAAATAAACTATAAATTTTTTAGCTTAACATAAATCATATACCATATTTTCCAGCGTATAACATGCACCAGTGTATAACGCACATCTATAACTTCAAGCTACATTTTTAAATATACTTGGCATATAACTATAATATGCACCCAATTCTTTGCAAAGGGAAAAAAAAAAAAAACTAAAAAATACATATGCAATGCTCTTATCTTTTGAGATCACTTTATTTGAACATTTGTCCTAGCCTTTCGAACAATGTTATACTAAACTGACAAGCAATAAGGTGAACAATATATGTGTGGGTTAAATGCTGGAAAGAGTATATATTCTGGAAAAGAAAGTGTATAGTATTCAATGCAGCTATCCAAGAGAAAACTATTGTAGAGTTTTGAGAAAAGGGGACAAAATTTGGAGTAAGAATGCCCTTTCGACCCGAAAGAATGCGCAGAATTAGGAGTTCGATGTTTTCTCTTTATCTTATTTGATGTCTTTTGAAGTAAAAATCGAAGGCTTTAGTATATGTCATCTGTTTTGGTTGAAATACAGCTGATTTAGTGTTCTTTTTAGTAGTAAATATGACTCCCACAAAAAGAAACATAGTGCTGATTTCAAATGCAAAGCCATTCATTTTGCAAAAGAAAATGGAAATTGTGCTGCAGCAAGGATGTTTAGTGTTGCTGAAAGACGGAACACATAATGATTATTTATTTATGGATCAACATAACAATGATAGTTAAGATGAAATAAAATTCGGCAACAGACCTGAAAATATATTGGAAGATGAAGATGATGAACTCTTCATGTCATCCGATAATGAAAACGTTTAATTTCATAAGTTATGTCATTTTTTTTTAAATAAGCAGCCTTTTGGTGCATGTAAAAATCAAATTTTTTTCCGTATTTTTAAGCTATCATTTTTATATTCGGCATATAATGTGCACCCATAAATTTCAGTCCAATTTTTTGTATTAAAAGTGCATATTATACACCAGAATATATGATAATTAAAATCTTGCATGTCCATTCCCTGAGCTTGCTTTTATCTAAAGGACATCTATTCAACTTGGCAAGGCATATAAAACAGAAATTAGTTAAAACTTTTTATAGACAACAATATTTACTTGGATAAAGTGTGTGATGAGAATGTATGCAACGAGCTCGAGGCATGCAACTACCATAGGTAAGGCAGGGGTCAGGAACAGGACCTGTGCCCTAAAAGAAAGGAGGGAAAATTAAGCTGATAATTTACAAAAGAAACATATATTCACAATCTTTCTCTCTCTCAATATATATACAGTACATATAACATACATACATATAATAAGTACTCTCTCTATATATATATATATATCTACACGTACACTGCACAGGAAAAAGGGGGGCAGTTTCTATACCTTCCATTCTACTGGGCCGATTAACGAAATTCAAATTGTGTTTTTCATGTCTCGAAAGCGCGAGTTAGGATATACATATAGCATTGTTCTAACATAGGTATTTTGACACAAAATGGATCTTTTTCTAAAATAACATACCAATTTTTTTCATATTTCGATTCTATAACTCAAATTATGCCAAAATATTACATTTTGTAAAATTCGGTGCAAAATTTACGGAGAAATTCAAAAATTTAACTTCGCAAATTTTTTTCAGTTTGCTCCAAGAATAATTCACTTGGAAAATTCTTAATACATGGTAACCTATTTTCTTATCCTTTCCATTACGCAGCAGCGGAAAAAAAGTCACATCGTTCCTACTTTCAATTAATTTTAGCAACATGCGTAAACCACATTAGATCCACCACCATGTTATTATTAACCCTCTCAGCGTTACGTCTGCAAAATTCCGTCTAGAAGGCTGCGTGCTATATTCATTACACATGAAAATTTCTGCTAGTTTTTAATGTATCTGATTTTGGTTAGAATGTATACTGAAAGAAAAAGAATCAAGGGACAAAACGAGAGTGACATTTTTTAATTAAAATAAAGAAAATACCACTTATTCATGACATTTTGAGGAACTTCGAAATTTCAGGGCTAAACCCGTAACGCTCGGAGGGTTAAACCACATGTTATTATCGCTCTCAACAACTATGCCAAATTTCAAAACGCGTCAACATATAAATTCACGTATATCTGAAAATTTTGAAAAAAAGGCTCCAATTTTTTGCATGTATACTTAGAAATACATCTACTTTAAGTTGATGATAAAAAGTTCATAGGTTATAATTGAAAATTGTTCCAAAAATTCAATTTTTTGCATGTATACTTAGAAATACATCTACTTTAAGTTGATGATAAAAAGTTCATAGGTTATAATTGAAAATTGTTTTCCAAAAATTTATAAAAAATATTTAAAAATACAAATTTAAAAAATAAATCATAAAAAATGGGTGAATTTTATTTGGAATGAACCTAAATTTCGAACTATGAAAGAAGGAATCAAGTAAGTGTAATAAAAAAAAGAGATATTAATAAATACATACCAAATTCATTGCGGAGCTAAAATTTTTAGAGTTAATTTTTTAAAAACTACTTGCGAGATTACTTGGCAGTTTGGCATAACATGAGTTGTAGATTCGAAATATGGGAAAAAATTGGCATGTCATTTCAGAAAAAAATTTTGTGTAAAAATACCTATGTTAGAATGATGCTAAATATAAATCTAATACATATCCTAAGTCAGGCTTTCGAGACATGAAAAATGCAATTTGAATTTCGTCTATCGGTCCAGTAGAGAACTATCCGCCCCTTTTTTTGCACAGTATACAATACAAATCCAAAATACAGTTGGGCATAATTTAATTATATTGTATTTGAAATAATAATCAAATTGCAATTAACTCTAGTAGCCAAACTTTGGCAGCCATGCTCATTACAATCCTTCAGTCAAGCAATATCACCATTCTCGTATGCATTTTTTTAGTAATGTTCCAAGTTCCAAAGGTTTTTATGAACAAATCAGGATATCTTTTGCCTTAGATTTAATCTTAAAACATGTGCTTCTAGAATTTGCCAGCAGTGTAAGAAAACTGCGGTAAAATTTCAGAAGTGATACAGAATTTTTGCAACAAAACTCTCAAGGCAACAAGGACATAAATTTGGTAGATAGCTAATGTTATCAAGGTATGTACAATGGTAAGTTCCTAATTTATTTGTACTTGTGGTTTATTGCACCTTCAGGGATGTGCCTTATTTTTACTCATGATATAAAATATTAGCCTCAGAAAACCAAAAATTTGTAGACATGATGGTATCTTGGAAACTGACAGACAAGATAACAGAAATAATTTTTAAGCAGTTTTGGGGAAGTGCTGCCAGTGCTCGAAGTCTTAATCTTAAATGAAAACTTCATATACCCTTGTGTAAGTCAATTTTTTAGACTAAAGCTTTAAAATTGAGTGCATTTTAAATATAATTCAATTTCTGATTCTTTTTTTTCTCCCTCTTTCAGCCATAAAATTCCCAGGTCCATACTTGAAGACCCTTTTCTGAATATCAGCTCCTGGGGTATATACAGAATTGCCAAGTGTAGTTTAATTTACATTGGCCAAACTAACAGAAAAATCACATTTCCCATTCCTTTTTTTCTCCAGCCAAAATTATTTAAAAAACATCTTTCATTGGCGAATTAGAATCTTTCAGATTTAGTTAATGATCCCAATTCCAGTCTGTCTGTATTCTCAACTTTTAAGGAAACTATTTCAGAGTTATTTTTATTTTTCATCTATAAATGGTGCCAATAGCTCGATTTCTTTTTCTCCCAATGTTATTGCCTTAGCACAGGCTTCTCTTTTATTATTTCTACTTTTGCAGCTAAAGAAGATCCTATATTTAAATCTTCAACCTGTAAATTCATGAATATTAACCCTTTACTCGTAGCGACTGTCTCTCATATGCGCAGCCAATACGAACAAATTTTGTCATGCCCGTATCTCACATGGCTCTGCTTTTGCAATAAAAAGTTAAGGGAATACCAATTTTTATCTGGCCCGTATCAATTCTATTTACACAGATGGTGGCACAGTACTTGTAAGTTGATTGTATAACAGTAGTATGAAGATTCAGAATATTTTTTCCATTAGAATATATTTTGAAAGGTTTCAGTTTCAGTGCTCATTGCTTTTCCGTATTTAATGGTTGTAAAATGAGTAGTTACTCTGAACAAGAGAATTTATGTTTTGAAGAATCGGGAAGTGATTCAGAAGGCAGCTTTTTTTCAGATGCTTTTGATTCTGAAGATAGTGACAATAGTGGCGATCCCGCACAACTTTAACAAGGGTGCCAATGGAACCAAATTGTGACGGATGTCCCAGATATTTGTCTTCCACGTTTTCAGTTCAAATTATTGCTTAATTTTCATTTCAAGCCAGTTCAGGCGTTTTACAATATTATGCGCATTTTATAAGTGATGAAATAGGGAATATAATTGTAAAAGAGACTAATCGTTATGCTGAGCAATCAGGTAATGTTGTTGATAAAAGGA
>KK115255.1:79143-90655 GCA_000611955.2 Stegodyphus mimosarum | reverse complement strand
TTTGCTTCGCAGAGCAATTCGCGGAAGTTGGCCTCTACCGAAAAGGGTGCGTAGCAAGATATACTAAATACTACCGCACTTTAATTTATTTTACAAAGCAATCACGTAGTAAGCACTATGGCTTATAAATTTAAACTGCTAGCTGGTCAGGCGAACGTTGAGCAGCGTGACCGTGATCTGAGGCAAAGCTCTCACACACCGAGAGGTTTCCACCTCTGGCTTAAATAGTGCTTGGCTGAACTTCAAAAATTAGCATAAGCTAAAAACGCGCGCTTCTTCTGACAGGAAGTTGAAGCAGAGAGGAGATAGAAAAGATTTAAATTAAAATAAACTTGGTTAGTTTAACTAAAACCTTACAACTTATCTGAATGCTCCTGTTTTCCTTCGGATTGCAGAATGAACCGCGAGGAAAATGAGACCCCTTTTGCACAGAAAAAACTGTCACATTTGAGGGCGAGACACTTCGGAGAAAATTTTAAAATCTTTTTTTTTTAACTAATTAAAGCTTTTTTCCGGAAAAACACATAAAAATCTCGCAGCTGGCCAAGCTGCTTTCTCCATCGTTCGTGATCACAGCGCCCTCCCCCATTACCTCAATCATCTAGAAAAATGGCTCACTGTTTGGAGGATTACAGTTAATACTGAAAACTCAAAAGCAATTATTTTTCGTAAAGGACAAACAAATTTCACTCCACAAAGACCTCTTCTATTTGATGTAGAAATTGACTGGGTTGACGAAGTCAAATATCTAAGAGACATTCTAGATAAAAAAATTGACTTTTCAGAAACATATCAGGAAAACTGTAAAAAAAATTAATATCACGCTTGCAACTATGCACCCACTACTTGGCAGAAGAAGTCATATACCTGTTTCAATTAAACTCATCTTATATAAATCTATACTTCGACCAGCATTATTCTATGCTAGTCTTGTCTGGCCACGCTGCCAAAACTCATCTTCTACACATCCAAGTTCTTCAAAACAAAACATTTAGAGAGATTATGAACGCGCCATAGTTCATTCCAAATTCGTATATCCACCGCGATCTCAAAGTAGACACAATTCAAGATTATATTCAAAAACTTGCCAGAAATTTCTTGTACTCTATTGTCACTCATCCTAATAACTGCATCAGCTCTCTTAGATGTTCTCCATTTCCCAGAGAAAAACACAAATATCCATCTGACATTTTCCATCCTTAACATCTGTTACCCATACTTGACTCTTCAGTTCACTGATTTGGACTTTCTACCTTATTCGTCGACTCACCTTATTCGTCGACTGATGGCGGGCACTTGATTTATACTTCGTCTGTTTGCCCATACTTATTATTTTGTTCTACCGATGGTCTTCACTAGACGCGGAGTAAAAGGAAGCATATTAGGGCAACTAGTACCGCAACTTTGAAAATGTTCTCCCTCTTTCTTCTCCGCCGCCGAAAGCAGTTCTGAAATTTCAATCCTTTTATCTTCCTAGTTTTGGGAGTAAATTGCACAGTTAGGCGACACTGTTAAAAAGCGGTCGCGCAGAAAATATGTTAAATGCCGAATTTCTCAAATTTTCAGATGATTTTCTCCATTTCCTTAATTTCGCTTGTATTAAAAATTTTTTTCATCCTGCGGGCAGAAAGATTTAAGAGCTAAGCAGCGCGTTTGTTTAAGTTGCATCTCCTTGCGAAATAAGGTAAAATATTAGTTTTGTATTCAATAGTTTTAATTAGTTAAATGTTTTAAATTATGACAGTTTTTAAAAGTCGTTTTCTCTGTCGTTAAGTAAACGTTTTATTGATGTTAAGTAAATAGGAGTATTAATACATTTCTTACCACGTCTAACTGCGCGTGCGACGATTAAACAATTGAAAATATTAAATTCTTTCCTATTAATTTAATGTAACTAGTTTTTTTCTTACTTAACGGCAGAGTGTCATTTTCAACAGTTTTGTTTTTTTTCGAGTTTCGACGCATACGTTGTATAATGGCATCAAAGAGTAGTCAAAATACGTGTGATGAACTTTTAAATGAAGAGGAATTTATTTTAAAACAAGCAAAATTACGTTCTGTTCTTCGAATTCAGAATGGCAGAGCAAAACCAATTGATTTATTATCCCAATATTTAGAGACTGATCACTCATGTCTTTTTATGCTGAATATCAAAGATCCAGTAGATTATATCAGAAGTTTTAAAATTGTTGATTTGCAGACTCTTCTATCTGATATAAAATTATATCAAGACCTTGAAAAAAACGAAAATTTAGATTTCTGGAATGATCTACAACTAGTTGTGGAAAACATAATTAATGAAAAGCGTTCTGGTAAACTTGAAAGTTTAAAAATTGCAAAGAGAACACCTATTAATTCATCTGTGAAAGGGGATATTGATATAATTTTCAAGAATAAGACTCTGGAAGAGTTGAAAGTCTTATATTTTGAAGTAGAAAATAAAATTGCTAGTCATCATATGATTGATATAGCTTACTGGGAAGTACTACGTGACAGTCTGAAGATTCAAATAGCTGAAGAGAAGTTGAGAGATGTTAACAAAAAATTAATGAATTCTGTTGAAAAGATATCAGTAAGTACTGAGTTGGAGGGAAAAGTCACCAACAGTGGTGACCGTGAAAACAGGTGTGAATCGATAGATGAAAGGAAAGAAATTTATTTATCTGAGCAATATAGCCCCAAGTTAACACCGTATAATGAAATACCAAACTGCATAACAGTAGTTGATGCTGTTGATGACATGGATCAACTTTTAGCACAGCAAGAATTGGTGAAGAGGTTTTATAATTTTTCATGTTACCAGAAATCTGAATCACATAAAACATTCTGTGATAAGTATACGCCCTGTAAACCTCGATATTTTAATAGAGTCCATACTGGATATGATTGGAATATGTATAATAAAACTCATTATGATTTAAATAACCCACCTCCAAAAATAGTGCAAGGTTATAAATTCAATATATTTTATCCTCATTTAATATATAAAAATAAAATTCCTGAATACACTGTTTTGCCTTGTGACAATAATGATTTTGCCACTCTAAAATTTCATGCTGGACCTCCATATGAAGATATTGCCTTCAAAATTGTTAACCAAGAATGGGATTACTCTAGAAAGAGAGGTTTTAAATGTCAATTTACTAATGATGTTTTTCAGTTATGGTTTCATTTCAAGAAACAGCGCTATAGAAGGTAGAAAATGCATTATTACTGTGTTTTATTTTGAAAATTGTCAAGTTTATTTTCAGTTTGTATAGATGCATATTTTTAATTTGTGTAAAAACAGTACATATAAAATTTCTTTATAAAGATTAAAGCTGAACAGTTTCAATTATGACTGCTTGTTATACTTGGTAAAATTATTGTTATTCTGAATGAATACATTGATAAACAACTTTAGTGCATACGAATTAAAAACATTTCTTAGAATGAACTATGTTTTACTGTGTGGTCATGTAAAACAATTTCTTGTAATGTTCCAGCTGAATTTTAAATATATAGTTTTAAGTTTAGTTATTGTAACTCTAAAAATATGGTTTGTAAAAAGGGATCTTTAATAAGTTTGCAGAAAATCATATTTGGGAAATATTCAAATAAATGTAAATTAATGATAATGCTAGAAAATCCCTTAACTGTTATGTCCTTAATAAAATTTCTGCATCCATGTTAGCTCAGCACAGAATCATTGTATAATGCAGAAATTAATGAACAGTGTTGTCAATAAATTCCTGAATAAAATTTCATACCTGTAATATTGGTAAAATTCTCTTTTCTTGGTAAGTTTATGCCTTCTTTTATACCAAATTTTCATGTCTTAATATTTTTGTTAATACAAAACAGTACTTATTCAGTCAATCAAAATAGTGTTTGCCATAATGTTTCTCTCTTGATGAAATTACTAATTTCTCACTAGAAACAGTAGTGTTAGCTATATAAACTATATTTGAAAATTTTATTTGTTGTGCTCAGCTAGCTCACAAGGATCAGAAGATATTTATTTTATATTTTTTATTCTTAACATTAAAATTCTGAGCAGGTATTCTGGAACTTGATGATTATTTTCAGATTTACCAATAATTAACAGTTAACACATATTTATATCCATTAAATGTTGTATTTCTTCTACGCTAAAGCATGCTAAAAGAAAAAAAAAAATGTTTATATGTATATATATATATAGCCGATACAGTCATGAGAGGGAGAAACTATATATACTATATTGTATTGATGTGTTTGATTCTATATTTGTTTGCAAGGTATATCATATGTATCTATCTATCTAGATCATATTGTCTTACAATGAGACAATATCCTTTATGTATTAGATATGTCATTAATATTTGGTATTAAAAGTGAAAAGTTTTTGTTCTAGAATTATATATATTATATGGTAATAAAGAATAGAACCAAATAGCAAAATTTTTCAGGTATCCTCATTTACATTTTGAGAAAAATTTACATTTGAATGCAACTTAGCATTTAAACTTGTATTGTTAAAGTCCAATTGTTTCCAATAAATTTTTTATTCTGTTCTAGTAGTTTCTTAAGAATATTTCTTATTAACAGATTATCCTTATTTTTGTTGCCTTAAATAATTTTGCTTGCTGTAAAACTCATTAAGGCTATTATCATTTCGAAGTAAGTTATCATTCATATTTTATTAATTATTATGTTTATTACTAAATAAGTATTTTATACAAAGTTGCTAAATATACATCAACTGGAAATCAAGCAAATTCTCAAAACATATTTTATGAAATATCGGGGGGAGGGGGGGAAGACTTTTTTTTTTTTTTAAGGCAGCACTTTAGGAAACTATTATTGACAACAGAACAAAATGCATGTTTACAAAGTAATGGTTACCATTCAGCATAGTTTGTATCAGTGTTATATTTTTCTATAAAACAGGAATTTTTTTTGCAAAATAGATATTTTATGACAAAAATGATTACCACTACATGACTTTTATGTATACAGTGACTTTTATTGAATAACCCCCCAGCAAAATATACATATTATATTGTGCCTTTGTTTTACTAATATATTCACTTGAAACAGTTCATTATCATACTTTACTTATTACATCTGTAGATTGTAATTTCAGTACTGTTAGATTTTATTGAGATTTTTATCTCTGGCAAACAGATAACCACACCTAACACTTTAGTTGACTCACATTATTTTTATAGCAATGTCAAGTATTAATAGGTATATCAAGGTATTAGAGTTAGTATTATTTCTGCATTGGGACTACAATTTTAGCCAAGTACAGAATGTTTTTGGATTAGTTAATAGCTCAAAATTCATAACTTTTTGGTTAATACACGTTGTTTTTATAGCTATACCAGCTATATTAATATTATTGGTTAAAGTATCAGCATTAGTTTTATTTCTGTGTTGTAACTAATATGTTAACCAAATATATATGTTTCTGGGTTGCTTTGTATGCCTCTCTGTGGGGGAAAAAAAAAAAAAAGTGAAAGATTGCTGTTTATGGTATACCTTTAATAAACTAGCAAAGCTGTTATACAAAACAATGCCTTATCTGACAAATGCTGTACTTGGAGTAGTTCTTATTCACAGTTTAATTTGTAAAAATAATTTTGTTTCTTTCAGTTAAGTTGTCGCTTTTTGCATTTTTGCTAGTATCAGCATTTGCTAGCATTTAAACTACACATAGTGACTTAGTACTTGCGCCTACTGAACGTGCAATTACCTTGCATAGGAATTTGAAATTCTAAGGTGATATATTCAAATACCTGTCCTAGATATGACACCTCATAATTTCAAGACACCTTTGTTGAAAGTTAAAAAAATCAGGTTCTAAAATTTCATTATGAATCTTTTAAATGCTTTTCATATTAATCTTATATTCACAAGTGAATTTATAGGATCACATAAGTGTCACATACCCCCATCATTAGTTGTTTGTATTAAAATCCGCAATACATATCAGCAAGGCTGGCACTAGATTTTTTCCCACTTAGTGCAGACTCTTAGGAATTCTGCCACCCGATGCAACTACACCGGATGTACCCTCTTTGGTGCCAGTTCTGCATGTAAGTATTTATGATATGTTTAATACCAGAAAACTATATTCTGATATATTATGAAAACTAAAATGATTTGAAAAACAGTTGAAACATTTACATTACTTGATGTAGTTTTTAGGTACTGTTCTGTTGTCAGGACTGGTATTAGAAATGTGTGTATGTATATGTATGCATATATGTGTATATGTAATACACACATATACATTTGTATGTACAGATATGTATGCATACATAAACACATATATCCATATTTACATGCATACATATTTACATTTCTGAATCCGGTCTTGATAGCAGAACAGTACCGGTTTTTATTGTTTAATAATTTAATTAGTAATTTAATTTAATTAGTAAAATAGTAAATTCTTTAATAATTTGGAATTTTCCTTAAAAAGCATTTTTATGTTTTCATTTTTGATCCTATCTGTTTTCCTAGTCACTGCAGTTTTTTCTTACTATAGTATATCTTTTGATAATTGAAATAACATTTTGGATTGCTTAATAAAATTTTAGTAACCATTCTATTCCTAATATTGTCTTTTTTTACAGTCACAACCATGTGTAAAAGTATTTGTATAAAAAAATAAATACTTAAAAATTATTTTCAAGGTTAATAGAAAATTTATAGCCATTCGTAATGAAGCATATGTGTCCACAATGATTAATAATGTGTGCAGGCCCAAAACATTAAAATGTACATAATTGTTTTAGGAGTACAGAGCATAAGGCAAGAAGCCACTATAAGACCTTTAGTCTTCTTACAGCTGTGGCTGAAGAAAGAGAATATTTAATGCCACTAGGAATGTTCTGGAACTGATGGCATAATTCGTTTTGTTGAGCACAAAAAAGAGATTTTTGAGGTAAGTATGTATATCTTTGTTCTCTGTCCCCATTTGTATTAGAGTTTTTGCATGCAGTATTTTAAAATCTTCCTTACTGTTTATATATATATATGTAGAACATTCTTGAAATTGCTTTCAGGAAAATGTTCGATGTTCTGTTGGAAAAATCAGTGAACTGATTACTTAAAAACTGCCCAACAGCAAGTGCTTTTTTTCAGAAAGACTTAAAAATGTTCATTAAAATGATTATTTAATTAAATGACTTCACTTAAAAATGTCATTTATCTGTAATAATAAACTGAAATGGAAAACTCCAGTATCTCTTTTATCTTACATTAAAAGCGTGAAATTGTTAAATTGCTTCTGTGGAAAAGTCAGTCTTTTCAGATCATTTTGTTATTGTTTTATTTTTCCGTAATTCTATCGCATAAAAATCAAAATGCCTTTTAATGAAATTGATACATTTGAGTAATATCAGTTTTCCATCAGTGGTTGACATAGTTGTTTCCACAACCTAGCAAGTCAAGTATTTAAGCATAATGGCAGTCTTATGTTAAATGAGTATTTTTCAAGTTTCTGTGCCGTAAAGTTATACTTCTCAAAATAGCATTATCTTGATTTATAAATTACTTAAAAATCGTAGTATATGTCTTACATGTTTACATTTACATGTCATGTCTAAGGTTTCAGTATTATTCCTTAGCTTCAATGAACTTAAGACAACCTCAAAGTAACTCAAAATGCCAGTAATTTATAAAAAGAAAATTCGTTTGAGGTAGAAGTGAATGTTAATCTTGCATTTATGGTAAAAATTTGTAAAATATTCAGTAATTATATGTTAAAATTTTATGATCACACTTAATATTACTTATATAATTAGCCCAATGATGTTAGCATTAAAATTTCCGCAGTGGCTAATCGCACCGACGGTGCGAATAGCATCTAGAGGCTATTCACACCACTTACGTTAGCGCATGCGCACAATCAGTCCAGGTGCAAGCATTTTACGCCGATTTGCCGTAAGATACTTGCGCACAGCATTTTCCATTCAATCATCTTACAAGTTTCTGTTTATCTTCCTTATATGCGATTTCTTTGTTAATTAAATTTTAGTTATTTTTACTGAAATTAACGAGTTTCCGAGCCTTTACTTATTAAACTGTAGGAATCTGGCAATAGAATCTTTTTTTGGAAAAAGGTTGCAGTTCCGTTTTAAGATTTAGTGATGGAAGATTGCCGCTAGCCATTATGTAACTTGCTTTTCGTATTTAAACTTCTTTGTTAGTTGTAAATAAATGTTTTATCTTTAATTTTATGCACTTCGAACTTTTCTGATTCTTTAAACCTGGTATTTGTTGCAAACTATACTGATTTGAAATCTTTTTATTATTTAATTAAAAATTATTTAATTTTTTAGAATATATTGTCTGAGTTCTATTTCATATTTTTAATTTAATTATGTAAAAACAATGTGTGTTAATGAGAACGCTGACATTTAAAGAAAATCCAAATTTCTTTTAAAGCAATAAGTAACAGTCAAATTTTCTAAGTACTAATTTATAACACAAACTATTGACATAAAGCTGATTAACAGTTTATGTTCGACAAATGTATTTCATAGAATGATTTTACAAATATATGACATTTAATTATTACCTACAGTTTTAACCATGCATAACTAATTTAAATCATAATGATCACACATTATTTATATCAATCGCACAGGTCAGGTAGTCAGTAATATAATTATGATATACCAATAACATAAATGCAGTGTATTAATAATATATACAATGTAGCAATAATGAAATATGTGACAGTAAATATGCTTGATCACAATATATAATATGATGCAATAAATGTAGATAATGCTGCTAGATTCCAAAATATAATGTAATGAAATCAAATAGGTAGTATTCTACCTTAAAATTAAGTAGTATAATCTATAGCAAATAAAATAATTAGCTAATGAAGTAAAACACACATGGTGTCACTATAAATATTCACCAAAATATGTATAGTGAATATGTAAGAGAATAATTTGCAAGTAATAATTATCAGTTACAAAAGACGAAGTCAATCTATATACATGATAATGTTCAGAAAAAGATAAGATCAAATATGGATTTAATAACTGTTCTAATAGCAAGTGAGAACGTGTAATTAGTTAAAAAATCTTTAATGTGTTGCCAAAAAAGATGCAGAAATTACTTAAATTCTTTAACAGAGGAATTTTTATGTAAACTTAGACCCTAGTCTTATAGCAGAGAATTGTCAAAATTTATTATTCAATAAGAAAAACTTATTGAAAATTATAATGTTCTCATATATGCATCACCTTTTCAGTGTCCACACATGTTTATAGGTTCAAATGCCATTTCAAAATCAAAGTTATTTATTAAATAAAACCTTATAAAATCTGATAATTCATTTGTGTGTGTAAATTCTTCAATCTAAATCTCTTACATTAAATTATTTTTGCCTTTTAAATTACAGCCCATTGTCTATTTAAATTTAATTTATTAATCTGTTTGTGCTAATATTTCAAAGTTCTTCGAAATATTTTATGTATATTAATAATGACGAGTATTTCCATAGAAAAATTGAACAAGCATGCAAAATTGTTGATAACCAGTATTATATGATTAATGATTTACCAGTTGATTTTATTGCTTTTAACTTAAATTTTCTACGCAGGAATACTCAGTCTAATTTTTATTATCTTTTCTCAGAAGAAAAATTTCAAAGAGTTAAAATCTTGATTGTGCAAAACACATTTTTGAATCTAAATGTATTGTAAGAAGTACAAAAAGTGTAAACAAGCCCCGCCCCTCCAAAACCAGTCATTTGAACTATTCCAACCGTTCAGGAAAACGACAAACAGTGTAAATATAAAAATCTGCCCTTTTTTGTATATACATAAATAAAGGAAATGTGTTTCTTCTTTTTATATATGTATAAAAAAAGGAACACATTTCTATTTCTGATCTTTTGAAAGTCGGCAACTTTCAGAAGATTAAAAAAAGATAAGTTACACCAACGTAGTAACCCGTCTTTTTTTTTTCTCTTTTGAAAAAAAAAATACTGACTACAACAGACTAATTAGGCAGTTCGCGTACTTAGGATTCGTTCTTTGCGATTCAGTTGAAATGACGGATCTAGATCTGACAACTCAATGCGCATGCGTGGTTAATGTTAGTGCGAATAGCATCGGCCTAAAATTTCAGAATGCCATTGTTGTGTGCGTATGGTTTCGTAATGAATTGAATACACCAGTCGTTAAAAAGTTAACAAAAAATGTATTTTTCACAAGAAATAAAATAAAACACTGAACTGTTTCTTCAGAGATATTAGTACAATATCTCAAGTGTTAAACAGAATTCACTTCAAAACAGATGAAGTAATTCTATCTCATAGCGAAATCAATGACAGCATTAAGTAAATGAACAGTTCGCTTAAAACAGCTCCAACTCCAACTGAACTGAGGTGTTTCAAGTCGACTTTTATAAGATTTTTTTAAATTATTTACTAGAACATTCTGGTAAAACCTCGATTTTTGTGGATGGCAACAGAAATTACTAGATATTTATTTATTAAATAGTAAATGCATGTACTCTTTTATTTTTACATTTCCAATGTAGCTTCAAAAATCGTATGCATTGCATGGGAAGATAAAGCAATTTTAATTCCAATTCTAAATAAATAGCCAAATAAATATAAAATCCATAACACCATGTATTCTGGCAAGTATGTGCACAATAACTTCAGTTTTAATGTGCCGTTTTTGTATGCCTTCTTATTTTTTTACCCAAGTTCTAGCAATGTTTCTTGATAAAGGGTGGTATTTTTTTTTCAAACTAAATTTTAAGATATGAGCTTGCTTACAATAAAAAAAACTGCAATAAATTTTTTGCATGACTACAGTATTTTATCACAAAATCTTGAGAGAAAAATTGCTTTGAATCTCTTCTTGCCATAAAATTTCAAATAGGAAAAAATACTGGTTTATTAATTGATTTTTAAAATAAACACCTAATTAAAGGGTATGTATGTATCTAATGTACCATTTATTGCCATTTCTTGTTTTTTTTTTAGTCCAAAGGGATTTAGTCCCAAAGGACTATTACTTTCGTTTGGGCGTTTTGCGTTGTTTCACAAAAAATGGCGTATCACTTTTGAATTTAGTCCTTATGTTTCTTTGTTGGTTTTTTTTTTTTTTTTTTTGACGTCGCTTTCTTTTCAAAAATCGTCTGCGTGCGTTGCACGGGAAAATAAAAAGGAATTTTAATTACAATTATAAATAAATAGCCAAATAAATGTGAAATTCGTAACAATATTCTCTAAAACTTTAACGAATTTTTCATTAACAAACTCAAAGATTTCAAAGCCAACAATACCAACCTTGTACAGAAAAATATTTTTATCTCCAGCGCGTGAGAGTGTGTACCGAAATTTCTAAAGATGCTCAATTTAAAATTAGTTTGCGATATTGCTCTTGAAATCAATTTTATGGTTTAAGTGCGAAGAACATGGTATTTAATAAATAAAGGTAACACACAAAATGTTAAATAAACGCCCCTTTGGACGTAATTAATATCTGAAACCTTTCAGATT